>DWPV01008246.1:0-10144 GCA_018251915.1 Urbanus proteus proteus
GGGCAGTTGCCACTTACCATCAGATGGACTGCATGCTCGTTTGCTACTTCGATCATAATATATAAAAATGTATATAATAAAAAAGGATGAAGAGAGTAAATTACTGAATAAGCTTTTCACTCTTACAAAGATGGGTAAAATTATAAGCTGCCTGTTGCTTAAAACATTCGAAAAATCAACGAAACAATGACATTTATGACCAAAGATCGCTTACGATTATCCCGAAACGACAAAAAAGCCTACTGGTGAAAATGATGTAGAAGAATTGAATTCTCCAAAAGAGGCACCCTCTGCATTTGCAAATCAAAGCGAAGTTATAAGCTAATCCGCCCACCGGAATAACAAATCAGGTGTTGCTTTGTGGAAATCCATATCGATCAAACCAACAAAAACGTCAAACGCAGATGTGAAACACGTATTAGAACGTGCACTGAATGGTATATTAATGGTAGTGCATTTGCTAACAGTCAATTCAATAATTTCTATTATATTTCTGACTTGAAAATTAGTAAACATTGCTTTTGGAAGAATTCAATATTTAAATGTCGTAGAAACGTTTATAACGTTACAAACGTGAATGCTACTTTCAGACACCATAAAATAAATAAACTGTGATATAAATTCAAAATATTTTTTTATTCATATATTTTTTTACAAGACTATTATGAATACTTTTATTGTACTATTCAAAACACATTACCTTAATTACAGTTGTATTTATCGTCATGTTACCCATTACCTCTATTAAAACACTTATCTACAGCTCAGCAAATAAATGTGGCAGTGTAATCTATAATTACTATGAATATTGTACCAAAACCTTCGTTTTCCTTATCTTCACACAGAGGAAGACCATCGTTATTTCCGGCTGTAAATTCTTGAACACACGAAATGTAATGATGACACCATTTATTATATTTGAACTGAAACTAGTTGGAAGTGCTAATTAGTTCCGCTAAAATCAGTGGCCGTTAATTTGATGAATTTACAGCGTGCGTTTGATGCAACTAAAAATAGGATGTACTTTCAAATTGTATTTCACGTTTAGTTTCACACACCTATCTTAATAATACTTTTCAATTATTATAATGCTAACCAAATTGTTGTAATAATTTGTTAAAAAATAAATTGGATACGTAATAATATCCGAAATGTATTAAGTATTTATAACTTCATTATAACAACAATAAAAATGAAAAAGAGGTTAATCAAAATTTTATTTTGTCACATACAAGACTTTTACATCCCTGGAACTTAGACCTTTTCCATAATAAATACTTAATTCCATAAAGTATCATCCAATGCGTTATCTACATCAATTTCTGCTAAACTCCATTCGAATTTCGCAAGCATATTGTCAGTCCGTTCGGAAACAGGTCGTCAGAGTCCCATACGCGTGGCTGCCAAGTTTTTGCGCTTGCATTCATCACTACAATTGATTCTGTATGTCACACGGGAGCTCCTATTTGTATGCATACGGCGATGTCGCTGCAACGACCACGCGAATATAGAATCGAGCCTTTTGTTTCTACGAAGCGAAGTCCCTCTGCCTGGGTGGGCGTACTCAGATTGACTTCATTGTCACTGTCAGCATAATTCAGTGGAACAAACCACTCGTGAATTGTAAATCTCTGACAGGCAACAGTAATAAATATGTCAAAGGGAAACGCATGAACTAGAATGGCGATAAAATTAGAATTTGCATACGGTAAGTGCGGATCTGAATATTCAGTTTGCTAACAACCGTTTTATTTGCTGACGGTTTTATGTTTTCTTCGTGGTGCTTGTGACTTTACGTGTGAATAAGGTAATTTACTTAACTGCTGTACTGCAGTTTAATTCTTTCTTTACCCGCCACTTTATAACGTGTAAATTTATTAAAAGTAAAAGCTCCATGTAGAAACCTTACTACAATTACATTTCACTAATATAAATACTAAATACAATTTCTGACAAGTCTTTTAATCCTGGAAAATATAGGCTTCTTTGAAACGGTCCCAGAAAGACATCGAAATTAACTATCAAAGAGCGTGTACTTAGCTGTATTATTCCCTTAATCTGTGTGAAGCTGCGAAAGGATTCGGAATTAAGTTTGGCGAGAACCGCATTGTCAGTTATAATGTCTCGTTGAATTACTCGTTTCGAGAATTATTAAGCCCGTTGAACAACCCTGTAGCACTCCTGCTAATCCAAGCGGCACAATGGCTCGATTTGAACCAAATCCCATTGTCAGAACCAACAAAGATCTTGTCAATTATAATCTGCGAGGAATCTTTCATTGCTGATCCCGTCAAACAGTAGCGGTAGGCAATCGACAAAAAGTTTTTAATAAATTATTTGCGAAACCAGTTTGGAACCCCACTTGAGGGGCGGGAAGCGAACCGATTGCCGGTGACGTGACGGCCTTTGTGTCCGTGGAGTATTATGTTGTCAAAATACACGGGGATTTGTTATTATTTTTGTGTTTGCACGCTTAGCACTTGTCCCTTCTCGGAACGGATGTGTGAGCAATAAAGCGATACGATTCCTAACTACGACCTTTCCGTGAAAAGGGACATATGAATGGAATAGCAATGGGGCTAAGCGGTACGAAAGACGAAAACAATGTTTAATCTCGTCTTAAAGGAATTATCTTTTGGAAACTTGTTCTACTGTGAATAGGTAAGCGACTGCTGATATAATGCTAACTTCATTTAGATTCAGTATCTTCTGAGATTTGATTTTACTTATGCAATGGTAATTTGGTCTCTGTTAATAATTGCAGAGAATTATTAATTATTAATTACTCTCCATATTGTTAACATTTATTAATTCAATGAATATTCTGACTGCTATTTTACCGCTGTTTATAGCTGATGATTTATTATTAACATACAATAACTATATTTAACATAATCATGTCTCATCAACTATGTGAATATTTACGAGACTCATTAACAGCTGACACACAAAATTTGTATTTCTAATCATGAATCTTTTACTTTAGTAGTTGCTCTGTTACTTTAGTAGTTGCTGTTGATATTAAAATCTACATATTTTATATAGTTTCTACTGTTTCTAGCAATATTATAAAGTTGGATTGTTTGTTTGATTTAACGCGCTAATTTCAAGAACTACTGGTTTGAATTTTTTTTTTGTGTTGAGTAGTCCATTTATTGAGGAAGGCTATATTCTACGTAACATCATGCCTAATGCTACGCCATGTCTAATAGGAGTGGAGCAGCACTGAATGTTGTTGCAAAAACGGAAATCTGTTTAAACATCTAATCCTTTTTATTATTTACCTCGGGTGAAACCGCGGGATCAGGTAGTTAATATCTCTTAACTTTAATCGCTAGCGATAAGACATGACTGGTTTATTCCCACCGGAGCGAAAAGCTCATCGTAAAGGAAAAACTGAGCATGTCACGCGTCGGCGTCACGTTATGCGACGTGTCCTTAAAAACTTAATAACATTTTTGCGTATGTGGAGACGTCGGCTCGCATTACGCCCCTCGCCAACTGTTACTGGCAAATTACGCCATCACAACGCATAAACACGCGTGGCTGAGCCCGCTTTTTGTCACGTCACCGTACGGGACGCTCCTTGATATTTATTCAAATTATTTTTCTCGTCTTCCCTTATTTTGCTGCGAATGAATTTTTCATGCGCACGGCTTATGGTTTTATTAGTAGTTTTAAGATATACTTCTTTAAGCATACTTATTAGTAAAGACAAAAAATTCATACTTATTTGTGAATAATACAACAAAAAGATTTCTAAGCCCACACACCGACGACACAGATTTATCTATCTGTATATTTTTTAGTTATGTTTTAAGTAAGTAACTGGCATACAACTTATTTAGAATCTCCTTTAAGCAAGATTAAGATTAAGGGCTAAATATTATCTCCTTTACTTAGACTTGCCTTTCCTAAACACCTTAACATGATCTTAGATTATGTTCCTTTTAACCAATAGGTAAATCACAAAGAAACTTCTTCCTGCTGATATTTATTCAGATTATTACTCCTCGTCTTCCCTTGTTTTGTTAGGAATGAATTTTTCATGCACACGGAGTCGAGCGCCGGTAATTTCACTTTGAGTTCGCGACTCCAACGAAATGTGTTTATTTATGCTGCCGTTTTTTATTCATACTCGCCTCTTGATAGCATTGGGGTCTCATGGGGTTTTAGTTTCTATATTTCAATTATTGTCATACTTGTATGAAGAGTAGAACGCTTGGTGGTTCGTCTTCAAAGACACCATCGCTACAGATATTTTTGTATTATAAAGGGTATCTTCCTTTATATTTGAGGTCTTTATAAAAACGATTTTATTTTTGCTGTTACTTGTTCATCCGCTTGCGGTCGTGGCTGTTAAAGCTAAAGGGCCTAAAAAATACTAGAATCTGCACTATACACGTATTGAATTATTTATTTGAATTTGAATTATAAAGAAAGATACACTTATATACAATACAAGGCATTACAACTTATTTCTTAGGAGTATCTGTGGTCGACCTCGGGTAGGAGTCTATACCGATTTCTAGTACCTACATTACACATGTCTATGGGTGGCAGTGGAATAGTGCTGAAGTTTGACGATGACTATATTTTGTTATGACAAGACTAGAAATATTTTTTTCAATTTAATGGTGCTAGGTATGTGCTGTCAAAAATAATCTGTCTGCTAATGTAATATTTGAAGTAAAAATTATTATTAACATTCCTCAAAATACATAAAGCTTAAATAAAACAAATTCTGTCGTAACATTTTTATCATCTGCGACAATAACAATTGTACAAAGTTAACATGATTCATGTTATTTGAGCAGTTACTTATCTTCTGAAAAACTTCACACCATAATCTGTATGCTAATGCTGTGCTAATAAGGTATAAATAAAACGAAAGTCTCTCATAAAGAACCGCTTATCTTCCACGTCACACGAGATGTGTGCCAGCGTAACATTTAATTCCGACAGCTTGAAAACTATTTGCCAGACCTTGATGATATGTTGATCCGTCGTATATCATTCTGCCAAAACATCTCTAACATCCTATCGCGAGACGCTCCATCTTGCGTCTTTTTAATTCCACATCAAACACTGTCTGTTTCCTCGACATCTCCCATTAATATCCCATCCATTCCGTCTTCTCTTTCATCGACCTCATCAGTTACATCAATAAAAGCGTCAATGGATGACTCGTAACGAATGACGTCTCGCTCCACACCGAGATCGGCCTTGTCACTGGTAATGGATTCACACAGCAATAAATTTCGACCTGTTAACACGAAACAGAAAATATTTGTATATTATTCAACGGCAAACATGGCTGTCACTGAATAAATTTGGTTTATTTTGTTTAGATAACAGAATTTAATTACTATGATATGATCAACGTATTTGTACGAGATGGTTTTCGAATATTTGTTCGGTACTCTGTCATTATTTGTGCTGATAACAATGTTGGATGTAGAAACGGGTTTTGTGTAATTCACGATAATTGCCCTCTTCCGTACTTTAAACGCGTGTAACATATCCTTCGTCCTTGTTATGTGCATTAAGAGGTTTAATGTCAAGAAAAGACTGTTAATGTTGATATTATGCTCCTATTTTACATATTAAACGTCGCTTTATTTTACTGACACTTTATTGTATCAAAGTACTGACTATTCACTTTGTTTATGTGGTTTTTATGTAATCGTTTCGATAGACTGCGAAAACTACTGAACAAAACTCAAGTTAATATTATTATCATTTCTGTCTGTTTATTAGCATTTCGAAAGGCACTGTTGGATAGGCTTCCCTCAATGGTGTTTGTATGCCAATAATCAATAATTTCTGTATTTATTATTTAATTCGTTGTACTTCATTGTTACGATGTAACATCGACACCGTTAACAATAATTGCAGAATCTTTTTGTTTTTATTGAAAACCAAAATAGGGAACTAACACTTAAATGACTATTTTTATCATTTGTAATATTATATTAAGTATACTTAAAAAGATCATAGACTGTTTTTTACAATTATTTAAGGAGGTACTAATTTTCATAAATATAAAGGCGTAGAGATTAGGATAAGAGGTGAAATATTATCTCCTTAACCCGAGACTTATCTCTTACAAATAAGTTAAAATATCTGTGTCAAGGTATCTTAAACCCGCCTTAGTTAAATTATAAAGAAACTTGATCCTGCTTAACAACGATATGTTTACAATATATATCCCTTTGAATATATTTTAAGACAAAAATTTTCTAGGTAGTAAATTCTATTCTTAACAATTTTTTGCACATGAATTTTTAAACATGTAAGTAGTAAAGATTTTGAAGTAACAAATATACTTGGTAGTAAGTAGCAAATACTGAAAATAAATAATCTAACCCCAAATGGTAGTTGTACTGAAAGTTATAGGTATATTAAGTTTAGAGACTAATCTAGGATGTCTTTGGGAATATAAAGAAGTAAGGGTAGTGGAAGAAAGTAGATCTTTGAAGAAGTAGAATTAGATATTTATTACATTAGATCTTTGAAAAAAAAAAAACCTTTTTATCTTCTGAGTTTAATTTCTTTCGTCTCCTACATCATCAACTGGCAGTATTACTCTGTACTATTCTACACTTACAACATACATTTTAGCCATAAAAGATAATGACAATAAAAACCAATGACAATAAAAACCATAAATTTATCAAACATGGCATCGTAGCACTTGGTAATTTCCTGAAAAACGTATACTTATAGGCAATATTGATAACATTTCCGTTTGTATATCAGTTGTATAGATAATATTTATAGGTCCTGCCAATAAAGTAATCTAGTCTATTGCTAAGCTGTGGACACACCCGCCGACTTATCATGCAATAAATTGTGTTATAATCACGTGAGTAGATATATTATTGAGTCACTATAGTATTTTGTATTGTAAACATCCATTAACCCTTTACCTGCTGCTGTATATAGATCTCAAAGAGACTACTACTGCTGGGCATAAATTTCCAAATGGCCAATGTTAGCTACATTTTACATAGAGCAAATTGTAAATCTTAAAATTCTGTCAGTACATTACTGTCTGTCTTGTGTCTCTTTTCAGATTAATATTGGGTCCATCACGCTTATCAAGTGCTTTGTAGAATTCTGACTCTTTAAATATATATTTTAAATAACTCTCCATCATGTAGGTATGATTTACCTTTATGGTTAAAACAAGCGATATTCAATTTTTTCTAAGAAAATAATCTTAAAAGTTATGTTAGAAACCAGGTATGCAGGTATTCTAACCTCGGACCTCCAGATTAAGAGGCCGAATTTTAGACATCAAATGTCTACTGGTTGAGGATTTATCGAAATTATTCATTAAAATATCTTCAAGGTCTACATGCGTATATTTTTGTGTATCCATTAGACCCCTCACCACCAAGAAATGAATTTATGAAAAGGCTTAAATATTTTATTGAAGTGGGTTAATAAAATATTTTATCGCACACTCCAACCCTAAACAAGTCAACCAAAAAGATCCCATCAAATAAATTTCCATTCATATCTCAGTCACATTCAACACCACGTCCCGGCCATCAGAAACAACGGCCGGGGGCACATCAGACCCCCATTAATTATGATTAGCACCCATAACGTCTGCTTTGCCTTCAGACCTCACATAAAACGCCCCAATGTAAATATCGCTGTTATCTGTCTTTAACAATTTCGTAAACTTGCACTAAACCATCGTTGGAATATAAATTACTAATACCAACTTATATTTTGCTGTCGGCAAACTAACTAATGCTCTAAGTTGATCATTATTACAAACGAATAAAGTTCAAGGATTGTTGATAAGAGTTTTAGAGTTGATAATTTCAGTACGATGTAATGGCAGAAAACATCGTCTCGAATTGCCCCCTGCCAATAAAAAAGGGGAAGGAGCGAGACTAAATTTTGTTTATCGCTATCTTTATGGCCCAGCATTTATTTATATCGTTCGTATGTTCGAAATATGATACGTTGGAATAAAGTTTTAAGTTAAGGGCAGGTTCTTTTGTGTTAGTATTCCCAGCGGTTTCACCCGCGTTAGAGAAGTAAAAAGGCATACATATTTTAACGTAAGTGATATCCGGCTGCGCGCGCTAATGCGTTATTCCAAAATTTAAGTAGCCTCTGTTACGCCTTAGACGTTCAGCTATCTTCCAGTGAAAGTTCTGTCAAAATCGGTTCAGCCGTTTAGAAGATTATCACAGTCAAACAGACATACACAAACATTTCGTATGCATTGACACTTCAATTTTATTTATTTGTAAAGATAAAGTATAAATAATAATTATTCTCACGATATTTCCAAGGGATTATTGCGGATATTTTGTAACATAAAGAATATTTTTTAAATTATATTGTTATGGCCTCGCGATGATATTATTATAAACTTAAGAAATGATTATTTACTTTAATTTTAATGTTTTATTTGTTTACTTAAAGCCGACATTTTTATTATGCATTGTTAATATTTTGTTATAAAATTTAACTTAGTAAACATTTAATGAATTCAAAATTTAATCACATAATGACTGTAATGTATTATGTAAAGTATTAGTAATTAATTTAATTATAACGTATTAAGCACGTTATTTAGATAATACGATTAAAATAAAGATAAAATTATAGGTTTAATTATTTATTATACGAATATTTACATTTCAAAAACAATTATCATGAGATAATAATAATATTTTACAGACATTAAAAATAATACTTAATAAATAATAACCTTAAAAATCTTTTTAATATTAAATCACTGAATATTTGGTTTAAATATTAGTGATTTTAATATGATTTAAATGAGGATGGACCATAATAAAATATATTAATTTACATGACTAATAATGTAGAACAATAAAATTGAACATAATACTGCATATAACGCAATAAATTGAAAAAAAAGCTGTCAAATTTACACGTATGACATGAGAACTTTATTCTCCTAAATCTGTAAGCACAGACTTCGCCTTAACAAACCCTGTCATTACTAAAAAAATATTTAAAATACTCGAAAGGGTTGCGAGAATTGAGATAAAATTACGTTTCTTCTACCAGAACACATGTGAACCAGAGGTCTAATATTTATTATTTCTAGCCTTATCCATCTCACGACCATTCTTATTTGAAACTCCATAATTATCCTTTATCTTTCATACTAAGGGTCATTTAGAATTTGTCGTCAATGTAGAATATTATTCAAATTCTTAGAATGTGTTAACTCGATTATTTATCATGTCCACAGTTTTTGTTTACATGTTTAAGTATTTTATGAGCGCTACTGTTTTATAGTTAGGAATTATTTATTTGTTCAGCTGCTACATTATCTCGTATGAATTATTGGAACATGATGAAATTCGATGGAAGAGGCATGTTTTGTTTTATTTACAAGTTTTGATACATGATTTTATTATATCATGGAAGGAGTAAATAAGTATGTAGGTACTCCATCTGATTAGCCGTATGGTCCCAACGTATGTAATTTATCGTAAAAAAGATAGATCGACCTTAGACTAAATATAAAAATTGCAATGTGGCATATGAATTAATCAGTCATGAATGATTCCCATGGTTGTCGTAGAAAGTAACGAAGGAAGAATACTCAGGACGGTCGACAACATCTTCCTGTGTAACTTCGATATCCACTACAGTTGTCATGCATGCGATTTTAAGGTGGTAAAACCCCTGTGGTTCGACTCCGTCGGCACCATCGCGACACCTATTTCTACCTTATAATAGCAGTGTGAAGCGCTGTTGTGTTCTGGTCTAAAGAATGAGCTAAGGTAGACATACTTATCCGAAGCGTTAGAACTTAGTCATCAGGGATAGCAACGCATGTGTGGCAAACCTCAAGTAAGACTCTGTTCTTATCTGGGGTTAATTACAAATGTCCATAGGTGGCAGTGGCCATTTACCATTAGGTGGACTGCACGATCGTTTGCTACTTCCATGTTATAAGAAATTCCAAGGAACGGTGCCTACAATCAAAGCCTCAATCAGAAGAAGCCTGTAACCTAAGTAATGGACCTCGAAAAGTTAAAGGGTAGATATTTTTCTTTTTTTTTTTTATGTGTATAAAGTACCGAAAGGTAATTTATAATAATTACAATCTAGCCTAATATAAGACTAATGA
>DWPV01008247.1:0-10142 GCA_018251915.1 Urbanus proteus proteus
AAAAAAACCATTAAGGCTAACCTGTAGCTCGAGTACAACCTTTTCGATAGATACTAATATAAAGGCATCGTCCTTATCGATTACGTTAGGCAGTAGATAGATCGGTTGCCAAGTGGTTGTGTAGCGGCTGCCAAGCGATTGGATAGCGGTTGGCGAGCGGTTGACAAGCGGTTGTGTAGCGGTTACCAAGCGGTTGGCGAGCGGTAGCCGAGCGGTTTACAAGCGGTTGTGTTGCGGTTACCGAGCGGTTGGCGAGCGGTTGTCAAGCGGTTGCAATGTGGTTGCCGAACGGTTGCTAAGCGGTTGCCGAGCAGTTGCGAAGTGTTTGCGGAGTGGTTACCATGCGGTTGGTGAGCGGTTGCGGAGCGATTCCCGCACCGTTGGCATGCGGTTGTGGAGCAGTTGCGGTGCGGTTGTGGAGCAGTTTCTGAGTGGTTGTGTAGCGGTTACCAAGCGATTGGCGAGCGGTTGGCAAGCGATTGCCAAGCGGTTGACAAGCGGTTGTATAGCGGTTACCAAGCGTTTGACGAGCGGTTACCAAGCAGTTGGCGAGCGGTCACCGAGCGGTTTACAAGCGATTGTGTAGCGGTTGGCGAGCGGTTGTCAAGCGGTGTCAATGCGGTTGGTGAGCGGTTGCAGAGTGGTTGCAGTCTACCTGATTGTAAGTGGCCACTGCCGCCCATGGACATTTGTAATCAACCACAGATATGATCACAGTCATACCTGAGGTTGACCACGGATGCGTTGCTACCCCCAAGGACTGAGATGGAACGCCTAGGATAAGTATGTCTCCCTGACCACACCGTTCAAGCCAGAACACAACAGCGCTGAACACTGCTGTTATAAGGCAGAAATAGGAAAATGATCAAAAAAACAGGTTCATATTCCACTTTTTAGTGGAAAATGATGTCCGTGAGTGTATGAAAAAAATAGACTTTCTTAAAAAATGCCCTGTTTTTTTCGTTCATTATGCATAGTTAGTTTCCAGACTTTGATACTGATAAACACTATTAGATGACGCAATAATACAGGGTGTGATTTATTTAACCCCAATGAACTTGTTCGAGTCCTGACTAGGGAAATGATCTTTTCGAAAAACAAATTATGCAGTTTTATTTTTTATCAAAATCTGCCTCGTAAGTCCTTTCAGCGTTTTTCACTAGTCTTTACAGTTTCGGATTTCCCCATTCACGCACACTTGAAAAATTTAGCCTCTATAGTATATTATTAAAATAAAAATTCTTTACTTTGTTGTTAAAAAAAAATTTAAAGATTTTGATTTGCCATTCATTCGCAAAATTCTATTTCTATAAATGTGTAATTATAATTACGCGCTAAAAGCCAGGAGCGGTTGCCAAGCGGTTGGTGGGCGGCTGCGGAGCGGTTGGCGGCGGATTCAATTAACATTAGTCAACTAACATTAGTCAACTAACATAAGTCAGTTACCATTAGTTAACTAACATAAATCAACTAACATTAGTTAACTCACGTTAGTCCCACGTGACTCACATTAGTTAATTCACATTAGTGGACTAACATTGTACAAATATAATTAACAAGTAGACCTCGAATTAAATTGAAGTGTCAACTGTGGTATACACGATAATAAATATGCCTGTTTTGTCTGTCTGTCTGTTTGGCTGAGGCAATCTTCTAAACGTTCAGCGCCTTTTTTTCTTTCCTATAAAAATTGGCACTTTGTTGTTTACTACATTATCAAAAAAGAAATAATACCCGACTTCGAATCTTCTGGCAGAAAGTGTCGAAAATATATTTGTCAATTTAGAAATTTACGCAAAAATATAATTGGTGAAAATTTAAAGAATTAATTTATATTTAAAAATAGCAATATAAGTTATATTCAATGTAAAGTTATTTTGAATGGATTTTTTGGATTCTCTTGGTAAGACTTAATAATCAATGCCGTGTGTAGAATTTAAATAATACCGTAGGTAACTTGATTTTATTCACACACAAAATTTTGGAATGTTCCAGATTTACATACACCAGATAAGAAATCAAATAGAGTGCGTTCATGGTACTTGTACGAACAATACAAATCTCTTGAAAAAAACCAGTTAGATGCAGCCAAAAGACTGAAGAACAGATCCTGTCAGGATAGAATCTTGCATCGCGAACTTAACGAACGGCGAGCAAGGCGACAATACAGTGATAACTATGGTCTTCGTCAATGTAGTTCTCGCATAGAAAGAAGTATCAAGAGTGATACAACAAGAACGCCGTTCAGCGAAAGCAGTGATAGTTTCTTTGAAAGCGTCAGTGAACAAGAAGATGTTGTTACAGGAAATGTACCAGACGATACGTTAAGTCAACACTCGAATACTGGCAAATTTTATGACGATTTTAAAAGTTCAAAAGACAAAAAAGATGCTGATAGTCGCACCGAGAGTATTACCAGTGTTGTAGAAAGAACCGAGTTGAACGAAAATATTGCTGACGATATTAAGTTGGAACTAGAATTTGTAAAGAAAAATATTGCCGAAATAATTAACTTGCAACTCGAAACAGAAAAAGAGTGCTTAGAAACGTGTACAGAACTTTGCAATAAAGACACAATTTCAGATAGTGAAAATTCTAATTCGGTCGTTTTAGAAAATAATTCAGTAACAATAGTTGACAAATATTACCCGAAGAGCGATAATGGATTATTCACCATATGGTCCAAATTAGTGGCGTTTTCTTACAATTTGATGCAGATGAATCGTGGTTAGCGTTTCTTTAAATTCAATAGTTGTTTTTTTCGATAATCACCTAAATAGACATTTTCTCTGCCTTTAATGTGATCATTTCTCCCCTATGTACTGCAATAGATACATAAGCCAAATTAGTCCTAGGAAAAAAATAGGCGGATAACCATTAATCGATTGCTAAATCTTTTTTATCATAGGTAACTTATTGAGGATCTAGAAATAGGTTATTGTGTACTTTAAATTAACACACACATTAGGTTTTTTTTGTATAATATTTATCCACGGTGTTTTCTCCGATTTAGAGTTGGTAAGCTACAGTCATAGATTGTAGTGATCACTAAATGTCAGTGACTCTACAGAACCTATTGCTACATCCACATGTAGCCTTAAACTGTTGTGGTTAGGGATTAAATAAAATAAACGTGGCTCATTAAAGGCTTATTCCTAAAGATTTAATCACTTTACTGGCACATTCCTTTCCAGGGAATTGTTATTACGACTTCAGCTCACAGTTTCTCACTGCAGTCCTAGCTTTTGACGTTCTTCGTAGAGGCATCAATAGGATGTGTAAGTAAAATGTACATTATTACCTTTGTAACTTTTAAAGAAATTTCTACTGATTATTTTTTTTCAGTTTGCGGAACATTGCTATGGGTGCTTATTGTTTCGGGTGTAGTATAGATAGGTGGGTATTATGCATTTTATTCAAGTCAATTTTGTCATGCTACTTTGAATGATACTATTTATTGTCGGGCATGGGACCGAAAGGGAATACTTTCATCTTCAAATAGGGTAATTTAATTCTAGGTCATATTTTGCAGCCCTACGTTTCACCCATCAAGTTTACCAATGACGATAGCGACACTTCATCAGATGCCAGTGAAAGTTTAAGGCAAAACCATTCTCGTTTAAACACAAGAAAATCAAACAAAAATATAGACTACAAGGTGAATACATTAACTCGTCATGTATTTTTTTGGCTCATTCAGAAAGGAATAAAATATATTTCTAATTTCAGCGTCGCCTACTAAAATTTAACAAAAAACCTAATTTGTGGCAAAAGAAATACTCTTCAGAAAACAGATATCAGTCATATTGCAAGTATTCTGTACAAAATAAATTAAACAAAATGAGAAGTCGTGGCGCAAGCGAGCCATGGCGCAGTGTGGCAAAATTTTCCAGCGACCGAAACTCTTTGAAAGAAAAATCATCGTGTAATAAATTCTTGGAAATGTTTAATAAACCAAGTTCAAGTAAATGCAAATGTCGGCAACTTAAGAAAGCAATTAACCCAATATTAAAACTTTCCCGGTACATCGACATGATCTTGCAAGAAATCGAGGATTGATATGTTATTGTTATTTTATTTTGTTACTTTGTTTTATAATTTTGATTAATATTATATAAATTATACACCTCATAATTTATTTTATTAGTGGTAAAGGGAATTTTAGTATATGTTAATAATAAAACAATATAACAAGTATGTAACATTTTAATACATGCGCCGTCCATACAGCAAACATAAGTTACAATACAGATTTTAAATATTATGTAATAAATATTCACAAAAAGTAACCGTATAAACCTGGAACTTCGGACATGTAATATCTTGAAACACAGCTTTAATTCGCTTGTCTAATTTATAAGTTATTAACGTGCTAAAGTGATTTTGTTATTTCCATATTAAAATAAGATTAGGCATACATTGAATCAACCTGGAAGACGTAAAAAAACTGTTAATTTGGACAATTTACTTATGCAGGCTTAACATACAAATTCATCAGTTTTCACCGTTATGTAAGTATGTAATATGGATGTGTTTTTAAATTAGATACCAAAGTTGTCCCTCTGAAAAATTTTGTATTGATCTATACCTATAGGATATCGCTAAGAGGGCTAGAATACACAAACAAATGGAAACTATTACCGAAAATTTCAATATCGCACAAAAATAAAGTCAAGCATATTGTTTCGACTTACCATAATGATTTTAGATATAGTTAATTAACCGTTTTCAGTGTTAAAACATAGCTTGAGACAATTTAGCTCAATGTGAAGGCGTAAATTCTAAATTACAGCCACTTATATGTCGTCTACGTCTAAACCACCCTCCTTAGTCTATTACACTATGATAATTCCCAATAACTTTAAGATATAATATATTTTACAATTACGTACTACAATATCGAGTTATATAGCGTCAATCAGACGTAAAATGTATACTAATAACAATATAAATATTAATATTCATAAGGTATGGCAGTACAAATTTATTGAACATGAGAACCATTCTCCAATTACAATAATTTAGCGCTTATTTGTGCAAAATTTTTGACTACTTATGATTATTACTAATAAATATACGTTCAATATTGCCTCAATAAATGTTTTTACGAACTTGGCTACCGTATATCTTATCCCAATAGTGAAAATGGTCGCTCCTTGCAACATTGCATTAATATCATTCAAGTAAGTGTTTTGAAACTTACTAATACCTCGCTTGGCTTAACATTTGCTTCAATATTGTGTTTTTCCAATTTTTAATTTGTCAATTTTCTTTAAATATCAAGCTTTCAAGTAATTGTTATTGATTAAAAACAAATCACGGTCTGTACAGATATAAGACTGACGTTAAAACGTAACTATTTACAGTGTACAAATTCAATTATTTACTATTTTATATGAACACAATCTTGCATCACAACAAATATACAACACATCACAAATTTCAAACTACATATTGTTTTGAATAAAATGTAATTTTTAGTATATTAAGTTATAATTTGATTGCTAACTGTGCACTTGCATTTAGGAGCCTCTACACCGGAAAGATTTAAGAGCATATTACTCGCTTAGCTATATAATATCTATCTATAGAATATCTATCTACGAAATGACCGATTCCACTATTGGAATCGGTCATTTCGTAGATAGATATTCTTCGACCTCGCAAACCACTAAGCTACCTCGCAAATCTACACAGGGTAAAAAGGTCCCTCAATGAGTTTAGATAACATAGTTTATTTAAAATATAAGTTTGCCGAAAAGTTTTTAAATAATGTTAATACTTGAACTATTAACGGAAATTTCTAAACACAATGTTAATTTCCATTTTGACTGACGAAACGATACGAATACGATACGAAACATTCTTAGATAAAGAAAGATCTTTTTAAATGATTTTGTCGATACAACCATACATTTAATGTTGCCATCAAATTAACGCAAGGTTTAAAAGACGCACATTCAATTAATCATGTCTGTTTCGAGTTTAAATGAACATTGACTTTTATTTGGTAGATGAATAGGTAAATATATTTTTACAGACATTATGACGTCATAATATACGATCACGTCTATATGAACTTCTCATTCTGTGCCAAAAAATAAGAAGCAATTGACCATAGTCGATGGATCTAATAGGCCAAGTAGTATCTTAAAATGGTGATGGTTATAATTGTATATGACGAAATAAATAAAATAAATAACTGCATATACTATTATTAACAAATAAATGTACATAATTATATACAAAATATTTTTCTACACTGGTTGCTTTACAACTTAAACATTTTAATGATTTTACACACACAAATATCACACTTTCTAATACTTGACTGTAAATATTGTAAATAATTCTGCCAATCCTTTGAAGAAATATATAAACAAAGCTAACTCTAATTAAAATCAGTAGTTAATTGCAAACACGACAAAAAACCTAATATTTTTAAGAGGGCCGCTTAAATTTAAATTTGCCTTGCAGACATTAGCAGCCCTAGCTACAGTAATTCTCAGACTGTATAGTCTGTATATTACAAAGTTTTTAAAAACAAATACAGATAAGACATTAAAAAGTTTCAATGCAAACGGCGCAACCACTCACGTATCTTTGTAGAGGAGTATTTTACATTTTTTTGTGAAAATTAATCATGAATGCAATCACAATACATACATCATAAATAAATAAAATCTGTAAAAACGTTATGACGAAAACATTCAAGCTAGAAAAATATACAAAAGATTTATAAATTAAATTAGCTAAAATAGAGAGACTTCATTCACTCAGTCACATTCAAATATATATAAATATATGAGGTAAATAAAAATATACGCTTTACTATTGTTAAATATACTTATAATTCTATAGTAAAGCATAAATATGTGTAACATTTTAAAATGAGTACTAATATCTCTTGCAGTTAAACGTGAATGTGACCGAATGAAAGCGTACTGACAGGTCTTTGCAAAAAGATTAAAACACAGTTAAGATTTTCAATGTACAAACTATATGAAGGTAGTAATAATCTATTTAGTGCTAGCTACTGAGAACTTAATAATAAACTCCATTGGCGCGAACTCCCAACGTCCTAATATGATGAAAGAATAGTAACTGAATGTAACATATCTTCAATTCAACAATTGGCGCAAAAGTTCTGAACCGTTGTTAAGAAGTTATATATAAAATAAGTAGATAAAGTAACTATAAACCAACTCGACAGTAGAAGCTAATAAAATAGACATAGTATAAAAATAATGCGATAATATTAAAGTAACAAAGGAAATTCAAATAAAAAATGTTGAATTGATGATCCACAAATTGTTTAAGCAAGCATTTACGAGAATTAATCAAAAAGGTTACATCCAATGTGTTTCACGAATCATCATTGCTGCCAACATTGGATCAAATAATACAATTGATTGGCCGCCAATAGAAAAACTAACGTTTGCTTGTTCGTTACATATAGTCGCGTCAGATTTTCTCTGAAATATTTCATTGAACGTTTATTCATGTTATTGGCCTCCTGTATGGTTTTAATTTGGCCCAATATTAGCTTTACAATCATTTTAAATTATCTCACATTTGACAATTTGCACATAACATCGCCAATGTACAAAACATTTATTGAACATATTCATTCGTTTATTCTAACGATATAATTTAGTGTATATGTTTTAATATTATATGAATAGACATTTATAAAAAAATTGACACTATCAACTCTTATTAGTGACCTCAGTGTAATTAGTATGATAAAACGATTCATTTATTATGGGAAATTAGAAATTTTTAGACAGATTTTCATCCTACTTTTATAGCGTAAAACTGCCTAATATGTATGTTACTACAAATATGGTGATTTGAACTATATATTATATTTGCCAAACACATGTATGTCAATACAAATTCTACTATAACACTGCATTGATGAGTTTTATTTTTATTTTCTTTTAGCAGTTTTCAAGCACTTTTCGATTAAAAATAAAATAATAATAAATTTATATACTATACCTCATCTCAATCCGTCCTACGACCGCTTGTACGATTTTTATGAAAATAAAAATTATAAAAACGCTTTTTATACAAAAAAAAATTACCTACACCATTCAAATATTAAGCAAATTTATTACGCAAAGCTATGGCTTTGCGTAATAAATTTGCTTAATAATATAAAATATTAGTTATGTTATAAATTTCGTTGTCCGAGTAACATATTACTCGGACAACGAAATTTATAACATAACTAATATTTTATATTATTATTTAATTTAGAAAAACCACTTTACCAAACCTCTTCTCTTTTTCATTTCTTTTACACTCCATACAAATCTCTTTCTTTCACTTTAGAATCTCGCTTTTACGCAAGCATTTCTCAGTCTTCTCTAATAAATCATGTTCCTCTCCTAGTCTAAGGTCGCACTACGCTTTTATGCCTCTATCAATGAAAAAATATTATGTGATTTTTAAAAGATATACCTAGTAATAAAATTAAATACGGTCATTATTAATTTATACAAAAAAGCTATGCAGGACGCAATTTACCAAAATTATAACATTTTTTCTGGGTTTTTATAAAAAAAAAATACCCAATAATCAAAAAACATATTTAAGACAAAAAAGACCTTTACTTAAAAAAACATCATTTTAACGTTGCGTCAATTACGCGTTACGTATTTTTTTTCTTAAAACGTACCAAACTCTCGTAATCACTAAAGACGTAAAAAACGCAACGTGTCAAATTCACTTTTTCAATTATCCGTAGTGCAACCAAGACTTACCCACCATGAACGATGTCAGATTTCATAACATCATTAATATGACACGAGATGGCGTTGCTTGTATTTCTAAATCGCGCTATCAAAATTCCCCACATTATATCCTACTACCTGCGCATTATATTACTATCTCCAAGCGAACCAACTATACATAATTTCCCTGTTACGTCTATCAAAAAAAAAAATTAAAAAAATACACAGATAAAATATTGGGCATACACTAAGATCACCAGTAAGCTTCTTACGTTAATTAAAACCAGACGAGTGCAATCAAACTAAGGCTTTATTGGTATAATACTTTTTACAAAACTTTCGTAGTCGGATCAATTCGTATGAATTTTACAGTGAATGCGTGTTTTTAATACAAATCAGAAAATACAGTGGGAAACGTAATGATTTAGTAACATAACATAGACTTATTGTTCGATTCGTAATAATATAACGTAACTGTTTAACATGAGGTCAATAAAACAACAATTGATAAAATGTTACCAGTTTTGTGAACCCTGTTTGAATGAAATAAATAATATAAATATATAAATATAAACGTCGTCAACGGTGTTGTTCATGATGCTACCGTCAAAATTGCGTATGCGTTATATTCGAAGCAGTAGTAGTCAGGTAGAAATGGCTTTTGGCAGGCAAAAAACACCATATTTTTCTTAACGATTCACGTTTAGTTTAGATGTTTTGGATATAGAAGTGTCATGCACTCGCCTGACGTATAATATATCAGTTTGAGCTAGTCTAGTTATCTGGCGGGTTGTCGAAGTAGTCTATCTTGGGGGCGGCTGGCTGTTGCTGCTGTGGCTGCTGCTGCTGTTGTTGCGGTTGTTGTGACTGCTGTTGCTGTTGTTGTTGTGGCTGCTGTTGTTGCTGTTGTTGTTGTGGAGCGGAGCGAGCGCTGCGAGCCGCCCACGCGTTGGTAGACGTCAACGTTGCCCATCCACCAGTCGATCTGTTAAGTAATGAAATAGGAAATAAATTTTAAGAAATATCGGTTAAGTAATGTTTTGTTTACTTGTATAGCGTGAGCCTAGAGCATAAAAGGAAAATTGACAATAAATTTCGTTTTACCTAAATCCTCAGAGATGTAGTGATTGGACCATGCAGTTCAATAGTGTTGACTCTGCACAGTCCGTCCATACTTACCATATAGACCTCCCCAGAGTAGACAAATTCCGAGATTTACGGGATTGTGACGAGTGGCTACATTCCGCAACTCCTCAAAGGTAGCTTCTGTATCACGTACGATATAGTCATCTTATGCCGCTTCGTGGCATCGCCACATGACAAATGATTTTCGGGCCTCGAGGAACTCCTTTTTACCCAGGCAATTCCCCTCAGTGTACTCAACACTGCCCACCGGTATTG
>DWPV01008248.1:0-10141 GCA_018251915.1 Urbanus proteus proteus
GAAATTGAAAGAACACACATTATTAGTTAACATATGTATATTGAAATAACAATGTAATTTATGAACATAATATTATTTAAATGGTCACCACGCGGTCTGCGCGATTACAATATAGTATGAATGATTTAATATTCATATTATGATAAGTTTAAAATATTAGGGAGGGATGATCTTTTTTAAAATCCACTTTACTAATTCACGAAATTTTTAAATTATACTGTAAAAATATTTTCATATCATTAAATAATTTTGACCTGTGTATAATAATATAAATATTTTTATTTGGGCTATAAATTTAACTCAGTTTATTTTCGTAGCAAATGTAAATTTACTCAGGGTATTTATTAGTTTAGTTTTTTTTTTTTTCGATAATCCTATTTTATTGTACTCACGAAAGATTTCATGTTGTCTGTCGTGTTTGTTTGTTTGTCGCCTGCGGAAGGTGGTGGTGCGTGTGCTGCGACCGCCGGGGAGCCTGCGTTATATACCCGGGGCGGCGAGGACGACGAGCCCTTGCGCAACTCCATCCTACTTTAATTACGATACTTACACTAGAATAATACCTGGTTCTGTAACTAGACATCTTTACTTCAATTATTTGTTCTATACTTAGCCCGGAATATGCAAAAATTGTATTAGCCCACGTAATATCTCGAAATCGTGAAACGTGGCCAGTGAGGGCAATTATAAGTAATTTAGAATTAATTATTGCAATAAACGCATTAGCGCGAAATAAAACAAAACCCTACAATATCAGAATGCTATAAGCTCTAACAAATATTCGCGTTACAATGGGTAATTTCATTATTACTGTAATTTCATAGAATAAATCTAAATAATTATTCATATTTATGTGCAATATCAATTATTAATTTTAAGCAGAACATATTATAATTATAGTTGCAAGACATTACATTAATAAAAAATGTTACGACTTTTAAAATCAAATTAATAACAGGAGGTGTTTATTAGGAACTAGCAAACAGCTCCGTTTCTAAAAGTAAACTAAACTGAAACCCAGGAAAATATTCAAAGTTCAATGCCGAGCGATATTATGCTAATTTTATACACGTATAAATAAATGTATCATCATTGGATGTCGGTCAAGTGCAAGTCGGACATTGATATGTAAATATTATAATTATTCGCAATCGCTAGGGTATTTTGCAATTCCTCATCCCAATAGACAGGTTATAAGGTCCATTAAGGTTCGCAAAAATAATAGTTCCAGTCAACGTTAGCTGTTAAAAAACAATTGACTCGCTAGTTTTGAGTTGCTTTAGAATCCTTTTTTAAAGTTTTTTAGGTTCGTTGGATGTAGTTTGATAAAGTAAGATGCATATTATTATTACAGCATTGTACTTTCATTACAATAAAAAGTAAGGGTGTTAAGGCTCTCAAAGCAGGCTCCCAAAGCAGGTCCTAAGACATCCTTATTAAAATATTGGCTGATCCCTGCATTTTCACCCGCGTTTAAAAAGTAAAAAAGAATACATATATAAACATAAATGTCATCCCGCTCTCCCGCGACGACGCGCGCATGCGCGTAGAGCGCGCGCTAATGGATTTTTCAATAATTAAAGTAGATTATGTTACGCCTTAGACCTTCAGCTATCTTCCAGTGAAAGTCCCGTCAAAATCGGTCAAGCCGTTTAGAAGATTACCTCAGCCAAACAGAGAGACAATTTTTTTAATAGCAAATTCGTTATAAGTATCGTGTATACTTTCATGTGCTGTGAGTAAAAAATTTAAATATATTGAAATCACAAACAGGAACTTTATTTATTTGTATACTAAATTGTGCAAGTTGGTTTAATAGCGATGAAATATTAACGTTCATTGGCACGAGGTGTCGAACTGTTGAGTGTTTAAGTCATTGCCTAGCGCACCACATAGCGAAGGCGTGGCGCGCAATCGGAAGTTCGTCCGATGTTCATACTTAACGACTCCGTTAATTATTGCTTTGACAAGTCATGGTAAAAAAATATTAATTTCACTTTCGTTCGCACGCACGGCGGCCGTCGCGCTGGCTGCGCGCACGCACGCTCGAAGCCGCCCGCTTTGTTGCCTCTACAATACCTCAAAAATGTATTAAAGTTAACCCATAATGGTCCCACTGCAGGGCACATGTCACTTCTGAAAGCATACCACGCTGGCCTAGTGCATATTGATTTTGAAATTCTATATTTAAAAAGATACTATCAGGCGTGATGTTTCATAACGATGCTTATCTACAACGTTATGTTCAATTTCTCTGCCTTCTCAATTCAGAGAACAAGTTCAAACTACTAGGCTATCACAACAATTACATAAAAGTATCGTTGGTATTAATTGTCGCAATTATTGTTGCCATTTTCAAGACAATTATAGTAAAGCATCCAAAATGCCTTCATTGATGCAAGAAATGTAGGTTTGCCCTTTTGCTTGGCGAATTTCAGAAATGCGATTACCTAAATAACTCAGACGGTGTAAAAATACGCATAAAAAGAATACCCTACCAAACAGTCGGGGTATATCATGATTCAATTTTAAATGAAAATATTCACAATATTAGTAAGTTTTTATAACACTCGAATATATTTTTTGCGTAACACGCAATACGATCATTGCAAGGCTGTCAAGAATTTCGTAGAATCCAATGATCTTTGTATAAAATGTGGTGATGTGAAGGTAAAAATTAATTATACATTTTAAAATGATGGTAGGAAACTCCTCGGTATTGTTATCCGGAAGTAATACAGGTCACCGTAAGCTCCGCTCAATAGGGCAGCCCGCGGGTGATCGACCGACCTTTTATTGGATTTAAATGGCAAAGGGTATGCAATCCGAATCGCGCATCGTCTGCCAATATGCGAAGTATCTGATGAATAAACATTCCTTGATCCTTCCCCTTAAAACCATAAAACTTAATAAGTGTTTCGACTGAATTATGATTTTTATAATTTATTATTCAATTCATCTTAATAGTAGTACGGGTAGCCCTGAATAAATCTACTGTGGTTATTATTCAACAAATCAATGTAACATTACCAATATTCGCTACCTGATCTGTGTGTTCGTAATAGGGTCGAATTACTATACTTTCACCGTGAGCGCCTCCTTTCTATTAAATTGACAAATTGTTATAATTTCCAAACGCACGATACTCGTGTGTAATTGACACCACACAGTTCGATGTTAGGTAACCTAGCTTGTCAGAGCTCGCATACACTAATTAATAAATGTTGTTAATTAGAATAACACTACATACAAGTGACGTTTTCTTTAAATATATGATAAGTTTGTATTTCTACTTTTACAGCGTCTTTTAATTTATACCCGACTGCGTTTGATTGCTTTGATATTGTATTGTTTTCCAGAAAACAACGCTCATCTTTACAGTGCTACATTTATTTGGGTTACATGGTTTATTTAACTTCGATCGATCAAACGGCGTAATAATATAAAACAAGAATAACATTAAGTATAACAACATATTTTTAAAATTCTGTAATACAATTAAAACAAATGTGTTTAGGTAATTTAAGGGCTAATTGCGGGTAATATTATATACAAAAAATATACCTTATTGCAAAAAAGGAATACGTTAAGTATTTTAGTTCTTAAGATTGTTGAATAATCTCTTATCATTTAACATACAAACACGCCCGTGTAGCTTTTATGGTAGTTGTATAACGAGCCGTGAAATGGATAACTGCTGCCATCTGCGAGTAATCGCGGCTCCGAGCGATCTGCTTAATGGCTCGACGGGTTTTATGAGAGCTTCTTATCATAAGATCATCACGATTATCATGTAGGCTATCTACGTCCACATACGTTTTAGGCTGCTATTTAGAAATACACACTCCTTTAATATAGAAGGAATTGAATGAAATTAAATAAGTACATACCTATACGTACTATATTTTTTCATAATAATATAATTGAAAAATAGGAAGTAGCAGACAAATATAAGTGATAGGTACTCGCAATGCACTGTCTAATTAGGTTTAGTTATATACTATTCTAGG
The DNA here is from genome assembly GCA_018251915.1 of Urbanus proteus proteus. Taxonomy (NCBI): domain Eukaryota; kingdom Metazoa; phylum Arthropoda; class Insecta; order Lepidoptera; family Hesperiidae; genus Urbanus; species Urbanus proteus. The sequence goes on from DWPV01008248.1 coordinate 4,011, forward strand.
CATTACCTGGCTATTTTTCTAAAGTAAAATTTAGTTCCATGATTGTTATTAACTTCAATAGTATGACTGTTAGGGTTCTTAAATTTAGGCTATGCATCTACACGTCTTGTGCAATACCACAGGGAGGACAAGCGTCCAAAGTTTATGTGACTTTACTAAAAACCATAGTGTTACAGGTATTTACGTGATGCACCGTCCCCCGCTGACGACATCTGTGTCAGCGGCGAGCCTTAAGCTTCCGTAACTCCGCGCTTCTGTCGTACGTGATCGCAATATAGTTGTCGATAAAGATGTGAGACAACCAGAGCGCGGAGTAAATATTTATAAGCGCTACATCCATTGATGCGCGTCATTCATGCTGCGCGCGTTGCGACGGTCGGATGTTGAGAGCGTAGATTCGCCGAGTAGTTTAATTTATACGTAAAGTATAATTGCACGGGTGAATTATGGATAAAATCTTTTCTAGTTTTATTACAGAAAGTTCAACAACGGTGATAGTTATATGAAAAGTGATACGTTCAGCAGGTATCTTCGCCGCAGCCATTTCAGGAATAAAGCAGTTTTTGCTTTTTAAAGGAAGGGTGTACATAATGGCTGCCTTACATTTTGTGGTGACCATCTTAATCCTTATAAGTATCCTGTATCAATGCATCTGTGACTGGTTTCAAGTAGTTTCCCTGTCTACGCTGAGGTGGCATACAAACGTTCATGGGCGGTACTGATCACTTTCCATCAAGTGGATGACAAGCTAGTTTCTTATATGAGTATTATAAAAATAAAATAAAAAATACTTTCATTTCTTCGGTAGATGGATGGGTAACCGTTAGTGGCAAAAATTCATGCGCGTTTCCGTGCTTCGGAGGGTACGTTAAGCTGTCGGTCCCGGTTGTTATCGTTCAATAGCAGTCGCTAAACCTTGTCGGAGGCCTTACGGGCGGTTTGGTAATATTCGACACGGGTTGGCCACTAACCCATATTCCCTCCACCAACACGCATTGGAGCAGCTTGGTGGAGTACGCTCTAAGTCTCTTTCAGTTGTGGGAGAAGACCCGTGCCCAGCAGTGGGATATAAAAAGGGTTGCGGCATTATACACTAAGGATAATCTATAGTATAAATAATATTTTGCAATAGATCATAAATAAAACGATTAGCTCAATGTTTTTGAAGTAAGGCGTTATATTCTCACACATGATGAAATTCCATTTAAAGTATTAAAATGATACTCACATTTCATATTTGCTTAAATTTGTTAGAATTTTGTAACAACAATCACGTCAGTGCCAGTAGAAACACTTATGCAAATAAAAACGATACACTTTAGTGCATTCTAATTTGATTGAAAGTCTTAGAAACGTAAATTAGGAAATACAAATATGCAATACCTAACGTAGGTGCGATTCTCATTTTTCAGTGTTGATATGCGTCTTGCAATTGTGTGTTGCAAAATGATTCTAAGCTATCATTACTTGGTATTATTTTAGACATCTATTTTTTTCACTCATTTCTTTCTCACTATACTGTGTGCACTTTATCTGCAGCTATCAGCTTGGCAAATAATTTTACCCAATAAAAATATTTACGCAACTTTTTATGCGGTATTTATTTGGTGTCCTTGAAGACATATTAGGCAAAATTAATACCTACTTTATGAATTTTAATATATACATTAATTAATAAATATTTAATTTCAATTATATACACAAAAATTTTAAGGTAATTAATTTTATATAACCCAATTGAAAATTTATCTACCAATATACTTAATATATGTATATATACGAGGATATTGTATATACTCGTATATGAAATGTTGAAGAAAATGAATCGTGATTGTTCGTATGAATTTTACCTAATAATAGTTCTTAGACCTAAAACTGTCATCGCCATCACTTGTTATCTTAATATGTAACGCATGGCAGTTTAACATGATGCACTACTGGTAATACTACGAATGTCGAAAGTTTGATCAAGATATAGTATGACCTTATCTCAACACGACGAGCCTCACGAGGGGCCTCAGCAAACTCATAGCCGAGAGGACCGCGGGCAGAACAAGCTTCTAATTTTACGCAAATTGCCTAGTTCAAACAGCGCCGGCGCGGACCTCAGGATAAGGCCGCATGCACTATAAATCGACTTCGTCATAGAAAAGACTTCAACGCATTGCTCTCTACATTCCCGCTATTTGCTTTCAACTTAAAATTGTTATTGCAATGTAATGTTTACAATTATGTTTTAAATTTCTATTGAAATTAAAATACATTGTTAAAGTATAGATGTATATTTTTTAATAAACAATAAATAGATAAATAATATCACATTTCGAAATAACACTGAAATCACATTACGTTTCACTGTGTTCACCACCATCCGCTGGAGTAACCTGATCCGTAACCTGAGCCGTAGCCGGATCCGTAACCAGAGCCGTAGCCGGAGCCGTAGCCAGAGCTGTAGCCGGAGCCGTATCCGCCAATGCCGGAGTATCCGCTGGAGTAGCCGGCCGAGTAGCTGGGTGCGGCAACCACCTTGTTAACGGTGACCACTTGAGGTACAGACACCACCTTGCGCACGTTCACCACCTGGGGCACGTCCACCACCTTCTGTAAGTTCACCACCTTGTTGACGCTGACGACACTCGGGGCTACAGACAGGCCGCTGTATCCACTGTAGCCGCCTCCGTAGCCGCCCCCGTATCCTCCGCTGTAGCCGCCTCCGTATCCACCGCTCCAGCCACCTCCGTATCCGCCGTTCCAGCCGGAGGAGCCACTGAGGAAGCCGCGCTTCTCCCGCAGGCTACCGGCGGACGCACACGCGACCATGATGCAGACGGCAACAATCTATAAGTAAATGAAAAATATTTTTAATTAGATGGATTACGATATAAAGTACGTCAAAATACTAATAATAATAATGGTTTTTGTTACATGTACTTGAATTTAATTTGTTGGTTTCAAGTAGGCGTTAAGATAGATAATACATACATATATATGTACATAACAGAAAGACTTTAGACTTATATAAAGGATTCCAGTATAGCTAAAGTCAATCAGGGCAGCAGTTTGCAAGCTACCAAACAAATATATGGATTTTTATTTAGTTTGTATACTAACACATATTGCACATATACGTATTATTTACTATTTTATTATTTATTTTTAAAATACTTACGAAGGTTTTCATGTTGGATGGTGGTAAGATGTGCGGATGTCAAGAGCGATTGATGTCCTGCGGCGCTCCCGGCAACATTTATACTAATACCGTGGCGCAACGCGTCCTCGGATATAAATTAATTCATCGTTAATTTTCCTTGGATTTGCAATTAAGAATTAAAATTCATTTTAATGCGACCGAGGTTTAAGCGAATAAAAATTGATTTTATTTTAGGATCAATAAATTCTTCTATTCTTCATATATATGTTTTACTTATCACTGTTCTTATTGTCTATGTTTTTAGATATTTGAGTAAAAAAATATATATTTAAGACATAAAAAATATTACTATTCTTTGTGTGGTTTATTATTATTAGAGTCTTCAAAGTTACATATATCTCAATCTATTTTTTTTATACTTTTACACTTTACAACAAAAGATTACACTTTAAACTCCATATATGAGTTCAACGTTGATTCTGAACGGAATGAACGACGCAAGTTCACCTCAATGTTTATGCTATTCTTATTGATAAGGAGTTTTCATATTAAAAAAAAAGATTTTATTTTATTACTGTTTTTAATATTTAATGGAGCTTGTGGCTCCATTAAACATTAAAAACAGTAATAAAATAAAATCTTTTTTTTACAAAAATATAAATTTAAACTTCAAAATGGTTTATTTAACTCAATATCTATATATAAATCGATTAAAGCCCCAGAGTTAATCACATATCCAATATGTGTTGCCCTGGGAATAATGTTACTTTTAAGTCTTTCAATTTACATAATATAATGCGGTGGTATTTTTTCACTCAAATTTGAAATTATTTCTTTGGCGTTTAATTTCTTTTCTTGTAATTTATGTTGGAATTATCGGACAGCTTGCGAAATAGACAATACTATGCTTTGGTACATCTTCACATATAAGATACATTTATTAAGGCCAAATACTGCTAATTTATTGGTAAAATGCGTGATTTGTATATTTATAATATGTTATTATAATGTGTAAAAATATGTTTATACTGGAAGAGTTAATTTTATTTTCATCATGCCTACAAATATATGTTCATGATTTATAAACTCGCAATTTAATTAAATATATATGTGAGTATTTACAAAATAATGTAATGTTCATGTAAGTGTAAATGTAAGACCTTCCATTATATTATCATCATTATACTTATATACATCTTTTAAACTTTTGTGTCTTTTTATCTCCTACTTAAAGGTCACATTTATTCAAAGTAAAATATGAGAAGGAAAAAACGCTGCATTAAAAATATATTGTTGTTTTATTACAGCGCAAGTGAATGCACATGACGTAGGTATATAATACATAAGAGTAATTAATATTAAATTAATTTAAAAATAACCTTAGCTTCATTTATTTACCACCTGGTAATCGATAATTTTGTACTGCAAAGTTACTTATAGGTAACTAATTCATTAACTTTTGCTTTTAAAAATAGGTTGATAATTTTGCATAGAGGTACTGATATACAGAATTAAAATCACTGGAAACGATAGATTTACCAAGAGTATAATTATTATGACGGAGACCTCGAAGCGAAGGACGGAATTAAAACTTAATACACATTTACTTTATTAAATTACATAGCAAATCTATACAAATAAAAAAATATGAAGTGTCTGTTTGTAATTACAAAATAACAATTTTTACTCAATGCATAATAACTATATAAATGTATATACACGATACCTATAACAAAAATGCAATAAAATTTATTTTGTCGGTCTGTCTAAGTGTCTGTTTGCCTGTCTGTTTGACTGAGGTAATATTCTAACCGGCCGGACCGATTTTGACGGAACTTTCACTGAAAGATAGGGAAAGTTTTTTTTTAAATAGAAAACGGATAAGCACGCGCTCCACGGGGATGCGCGCGCCATTGGCGGGACAACCGGGTATCTCTTATGTTTAATATGTATTCCTTCCTCCTTACGCGGGTGAAACCGCGGGTATCAGCTAGTCCGTAATAAAGCAGGAATGGGTTTAAGATATATAGGCTTACGGAATAATTTATAAATTGTCACTAATAGTACTAATAGTGTTTTATATTACAGTCGGATGCGAACCTGAAAGTAGATCATAATGATGATCTCTAAATATGTAACCAATTCCTAATAAATTATCTTATTCTATAGGAAAAAACTTAGTCCACTTTAATATGGATAATTAAGGAGTTGGAACTGTTTGACGTTCGTCTCTGGCGGCGTCACCACCACATCTGTGTCTACTTAACATCAACAGTGTCCAACTTCGGTATATCAGTTCTGGTTTGACGGCTGAAGTAAGAGAGACATATGTACTTATCCGAGGCGTTCCAATTTAGTGGAACTTTAACATTATTTGAGGTTGATCACAGATGTCTATGAGCGACTGTGCCCACTTACCATCAGATGGGCATTATTATACTCCATTATTTTAAAAAAAATTACCCTATAAGGTAATGTTATTTTTATTCGTATATTAAAATTTCTTTAATGGGTTGTTCTTCCCTTTTAGGTAATATTTTAATAGTTGGGTCATTTTTTTAACTATTAATTTCTTTTCAGCCTTTTTTGTAATGTTAAGTATTTTCCTATCAGTTTTTTTTATATTATTAGACTCTTAGTCTTTTATCAACGATAGTATATTACTATATTTATTATAGTATTTGTTTCAGTACAAGTATATTCACTTAAGTAAATATGAAGCTTATACAATGTTGTGCATTTTTAGAGAATTTATATATAGTTACTAGCTTTTGCCCGCAGCTTCGCTTACGTGGACTACTGAAATGAGATGAAGATTTTCTATGTATTAAAACATTTAAGTGCCGAATTACTTAAAAACCCGTTAAGTCATCTTTGCGTAAAATATTACTACACATTTATCAATCTACCCATTCTTCGATCTATCTATCCAACCTTCCACGCTCGACATTTGTAATGTTAGTAAGATTAGTTACTCTCG
>DWPV01008249.1:0-10140 GCA_018251915.1 Urbanus proteus proteus
AGTGAGAGGGATTTAGGCCTTAGTCCACCGCGCTGGCCAAGTGCGAATTGGTAGACTTCACACACCTTTGAGAACTTATTCTCTTTTAAAAACTCTCAGATGTCCAGGTTTCCTCACGATGTTTTCCTTCACCATAAAGCAAGTGATAATTATTTTCTAATACGCACATAAATCAGAGGTGCGAGCCCCGGGATTTAAACCTCGGACCCCTCAATTGAGAGGCCAAGTTTCAACCATTAGGCTATCACTGCTCAGCTCAGCTGATGTCATGGGCTGATAAATATCTACATCATGACGCTGATTTTTCAGTCTGTTGCTCGTCTGCACTTTATTATAAAAATAGAAGAATAGAAGTCTGTATAAAACGACCGAAGCTTAGCAGCAGTGTGTAGAAAAGTGCTCCATTTCCCCACAAAGATTCCTCTTAAGACAAGTGTGCTTGTCACTTTGAGCGCGTCTTATGACACCACCGCTTTCAGCTGTGACGTCACAATTCACTAGTTCTTAGTGTCAGTTCTTTTGTGTGACTGACTAACTGTTAACCACGGTTTTACACCCGTTTAAACACGTATCGTAAGAGCTGTTTAAGGCTACATTCTTACCCCATCAAAGTCAAGAATATTTTTTTCATATCCAATTGGAACTTTCATAGATTGGATCGTTCAGATACACAAATCTATACAAATAAATAAAATTGAAGTGTCTGTTTTTGATTTATAAACATGTGTTTTATGATTTACTTGATGGTTTAATAGATAGAGTTCAAGAGGAAGGTTTATATGTAATTTAACGTGCGAAGCTGCGGACAAAAACTAGTAACGTATAAGCGAGAAGCATACACAAACAGCAAATATACTTGACGAAACACCAATTAATTCGTAGCCCACATCATTTCGTACTGAATAATTAATTGGAGCTTGAATCCAATCATCCGAGCTCCTACTTAGGATTCAATTACCAGGTTGTCATGAACATACTCATCATATAAAACCTTTTGGTTTAAATTGTAAAATTAAGCGGATTAACTATTTTCAATTAGATAGCAAGATTTTAAAATAAAAGACGCTTTTCTAGACGCTTTTTACACTCATAGCCCCACAGTAGGATTTTCTACTGTCGTGGGTACCATGGAGCCACAAAGACGAATACCCACCCAGACCCAGAACAGAAAATCTAGACTTATTCAGATATCTGTCTGGCCGGGAATCGTACCCAGGAGCCACAGCGTGTCAGACCGGTATGGTGATCGCTCCACCACGCGGGTCGTCAAATTAAACATTTTTGAGATTGAAATAGCAAATGAGTGAACAATTCATCTGATGGTAAGTGGTCTCTGCCGTCCATGGACATTTGTAACCGACTTCGTAAAAAACTTATTGCCACGGACGTGCAAGATGTGGAATGAACTTCCTCCCGAGGTATTCCCGGAGCGCTATGACATGGGGCTCTTCAAAAAAGGTGCAAAAAGAGGTCTCCTTCAAAGCCGGTGATGCATTGGCGACTCCTCTAGTGTTGCAAATGTCCATAGGCGGCGGTGACTTTCCATCAGGTAGCCCGTCTGTATCGTTAGGTATTATTATAAAAAAACTTATCCGTTGACTGAAAAACCAATTATTTAACTAAACTTACATTATATTGTGTAACGTAAGTATAAATATTCTATTATGTATAGAACAATACCTAGCTGTGCATCGCATCAAAGCGGACCGTCTACCTATACTGCCGATTGTTAGCATGCAATTAATGTTTACATTCGGCACATTGCAAAGGGATTGGCATTTAATTAGTGAGTAGGTACTAAGACTAGGTAATCATTTCATGTAACATCACTAGACCACTTTGAGCTCAGGTCTATTATGACCAAATAATCACTACACAGTACTACTACATAAAACAAAGTTGCGTTCCGCTGTCAGTCCCTATGTATGCTTAATGATGATTATATATGATTAAAACTACACAACGGATAGTGATGCGGTTTTTTTGCTAGATGGAGGGATTCAAGCGTGCGAAAACTCGGGGAAAAGCTAGTTCTATACATTCGGGGCCTTTACCATTTAGAATGGAATAAAAATCTCCCGAATATTTTCTTCACAGTTATATGTAGTTCAATTCATGCAAATTATCTGATGTTAAGGGGTCTTTTTTGTTTTTAAATGATCAAAGTAGCAAACGAGTATGCAGTACACCTGATGGTAAGTGGGCACTCTCGCCTATGGATATCTATAATCAAACCAAGACCACAGTCTTACTTGAGGTCGGATACAGAAGTGTTGATACCACTGAGGACTTAGTGGGAACGCCTCGGACAAGTACTCGAATGTCTCCCTAACTAGCCTAACCTACCACCTTTAAAGTGACAAATGTTCATAAGCGTTAATGACATAAATCAGGAAGAGCATGAGGGCTACTTACATAAAGATAACTGTTGCCTTTATTACCTTTAGTCACCAAAGATCTTCAGAATTAAGATGTGCATTTACGTGTTTAAAGAAAACAATTCCTTCGTTCTGCCATACATTTTTTGTAGTTGTCTAACGAACACTGATCAACAGGTGTTCATTACTTACGGCTTTGGAGACGTAACAAGTTCCATTGTGATAATTTCCAGTATTTTACTGTTTTCTTCCTACACAATTGTTTCTACATTGTTTTCTTTTTCTCCTTCTCAAACCTTACTATGCTCATAGTATAATGGTCAAGTGTAAGTTGAGCTCATGTTAAGTAATAATGTGACTAGTTAGATACTTTTGGTTTTACTTTGGCATTTTTAAAGAAGTCCTGTATGCCTGAATGCAGGTTGATATTTCCCTTATACTTAAGTATCTATTATTAATTTCTCTTCCGTATTTATCTTTTTAACTTCTTTTAATTCGATAATAATTTAAAACTCCGATTACAGTAAATTACTTCGAACTCTCCCATTTCTGTTCGATTGATCAAATCTCCAATAAGTTCTTAAGAAATTTAATCTGAAATCTCGCGTTTCCGCTCATTTAACGGTCCTACGCCTCGTTTGTCGACTCTTTGATATTTTATCTGTTGTTCTTGCATGCTCATTACGGTATATTTTATTTAATCTGTGCACACCTTTGTTTTATTTATATCCAGTGCAGGATCATTATTTTATGAATAACAGATCTGTGGCTTGCGGAAGGAAGGAGGAATTTGGACTTTCTTTGAATTTGTAGATACTGTTAAAATATATTATAGACATATTGGAAGATAATCTTAAAAGCAGCATCGAAGCCGTAGAGAGTTGTGGCATCTTCCATGTTTTTGTGCTCTGGAAGACACGTTTCCGTTTGTCATTTATTCATAGGACCCAGAACAGAAATTTAAATTATTCATTCAGATCAGCTCAGCCAGGGTTCGAACCCAGTATCTATTTCGTGTCAGCGTGCTTTTAAAAAACCAGAGAGATCCTAAAAATCTGTACAACAGAAGGTCAGAATACTTTTTGAAATGAATTTCTGCCCTATTTTTGCATATTTCGCTTTGAACACACCAGACCGGATAATTTAGAGACAAAGCACTATGACAAAGGTTGAGAATTCCATTCCAAAGTCGCTTCCATATAGGAAGGAACCTTTTTAGTAAAGTGGCCAATTATGTTAGCGGGTTGTCTATATTTGACGTATCCTTGATTGGATCTACCGCAGGTATTTTTTACTGTTATAATTAAAGTGTTAAAGAGTTTCACTGTATGCTATTTAGCAATACGTACATAAGCAGTGATATAATAGTTTAAACTTGGCCGCTCAATCGGGGAGACCGAGGTTCAAATCCCAGGCTGATTATCCCATCTCTGATTTATGTGCGTATTAGAGATGAATTGTAACTTGTTTTAACCTTCGCCTCTTAGTGGGTCCCGGGTTTGATTCCCGGCCGGACAGATATACGAATGAATTCTGGGTCTGGGTGACAGGAGAAAATCTTACTGGCTATGAGTGTAGAAAGCGTTTAACATTTATGAAAGTAATAAAAAATGCAAGACTCAATTAGCAAACTTCACGCCTGAGAGTGAGAAAGAAAGAGAGAGAGAGAGAAAGAAAGAGAGAGAGAAGGAAGAAAGAGAGAGGGAAGGAGAGAGAGATAGAGAAATAGAGAGAGAGAAAGAAAGAGGGAGACAGGGAGAGAGAGAAAGAGAGAGAGAGTTGGTTTCCCTCTTATATGTCGTAAAATTTAATAAAACTACCATTTTGTAAATACGGAAATACAGTTCAGAGCCAGCATTGTTTGTTTTCAATAAATTAATTATGCAATTTGCCTCGGCCGTGCGAAACGTGCTTGTTTGTATTTATTTTCACAAATATAACTGATATTCAATTGCACTGTTACTGCTTACTGTTTTCGTACACAATTTCCTGTTTTCCATCCATTTTTATAATTCAGTAAAGCATACTAGCAGAGTATTAATATTCGTATGATGCAAATAATGTTTATTTTGTTTATTGTTATGACATATAAAAATGTTTTGTACCAAATGTTAAAGGGCTACCTGAGGATATCTGAAGTGGTGCAGCCGCAGTTAAGTTGAAGTTGGGTTGAAGGTAGACCCTTTTGTGGTTCAACTTCGAAGGCATCACCGCCTCTCCTACTTTTGTGTAATAATGCAGTTTTTTGCGCTGTTCTTTGAGGCATTCCGAGTTAGTCTACAAGGGTAGCATTTAAAATCAAATCAAAATTAAAAAGGGTTTTAAAAGGTTTTGAGGGTGGTAGAACTTTATGTGGTACGACTCCGGCGGCACCACCACACCTATTTCTGCCTTATAACGGCAGTGTTCAGCACTGCTGTGTTCTGGTCTGAAGGGTGTGGTTAGGGAGATATACTTATCCGAGGCGTTCTAGCTCAGTCCTCGGGGGTAGCAACGCATCTGTGCTCAACTTCAGGTAGGCTCTTGATCTTATATAGGGTTGATTACATATGTCCTTGAGCGGCAGTTGCCACTTACCATCAAGACTGCATGCTCGTTTGCTACAAAAAAAAGGTAAATTCAAATCTACACGTACAAATCTATAAATGTATGTACATAGGCAGTGATCACTTGCCATCAGTTGGACTGCATGCTTACTTGCTATTCCATGTTATATATTAGAAGACCCTCACTCCAAGGTCCATAAGACCTTCAATTAAGAAGAGCTTTGCATTGGACACGACGTCAAAGCCAGTATTGAATGTGTTATGTTGGCACTTCACTTATTGTAGCAAATCAGCGTAATAATAAAATACAACCATACTGTATGGGTGCATTTATTTAGTAAATTCATACACATTGCTTATTTACCTGCCCTGTACCTCGACTCATTTTTTGACTTGTGGGTGATGTAAATATTTTGACATTTTAACTCTTTGTTATTGCTCTTTTTGGCAACAACAAAAGCGGTTATCATACTAGTCTAACCCGCAGTCGGTCACGGACTCGATTTACGGCCAGACAAATATCTAAATGATCAGCTTAGACGTCTGTTCCAGGTCTAGGTGTCTGTGTATTTGTCTATGTTTGTTCATGGCACTCACGACACAGGAGAAATTCTAGTCTGGAACTATGAGTGAAGAAAGCGTCTCTTTAAAAAAAAAAGATCAAACTAATATTCGTAGCATGTTAGCGAACAAAATGATACGTATTTCCGCATAGTTTAGTTATGCATTAACATTTATACATGTAGTGTATTAAAGAGCGCAGTTAATTTGATAACCATGTACCTATTACAGTCGGCGAGTTCAGATGCCACTCAGTCTGGTTCCTACCAGCTAGTGCAGACATCTACAGGCCGCCTATAAGTGTGGTGTATAAGCGCTGAAACTGTATTTTATAACTACGTAGTCTTAAGGCGCGTAGTTATCGCCACTCAACGCAAGACACACAAAAGATGCCAAGTCCAGGGATAAAAGACGGCCAATCGGAAATCCTTGTACCGACCTGGCTAAAAACTGGTATAAAAATGAAACCCTGTTACCAATTCGTCTAAAAAAGGCTAAAACTGGTACGTATACATACCAAGAAATTGGTACGTCTGACATCCCTGGCCAAGTGAAGTTCCACCATTATATTACACATGTTATATGCATAGCATGTTGTATGCAGGCAGTCCGGATATTCTCCCAGTTATTAATTATTCGCTGCTTGCTTTATAATTAATCCGGATTGCTTTGATGCAAAGGGGATTAAATTGATTACTGTATGCATGCTGGTTTTATGGCTTAAGTTGATGTAATATAGGTCTTAATATAATATTAAATTTAAAAAAAAAAATCATCCCTAATCCCTGAGAGTATCGAATTTCAATATTATTCTTTGATCAAAACTTAATTAAGTATGTTTAAAAACACGCCGTATAAAAAGCGTATTATAAAGAAGAGGTGATGATTAAACCAAATAAATTATATGTGTGGTCTGAAGTACGTGTTTTGTCGGTTTAAACTTTATAGTGTTTTGACTTCTTAGGTACTGGCTCTAAGTCTAGTAGATAAAATCACTTTACCAAGGATTTAGCTTCATCAGGGAGCTACAAATATTTAAGTAAACCTTTCCAAACTCCACATTTTACTAGGCAACTAGTAACTTATTTTTAAACTTTCCCCAGCTCTTAGCTTAGTTTCCCATTACTTCGTAACTCGACCTAACTCTTTAATGAGATCGACTCGAGCTTCAGCCACAAAAGCATTGGCGTTTGAGGAGAAAAAAAGATAAACTAGAGTACTCCTTTGAGAGCGGTGAACATTCCAAGCCTTCTCCAGCTGTGGGAAGAAATCTGTGCTCGAGAACGGGGTTTAAAAAGATTTGTAACTTATATATTTTGTCAAGTTTGAAGGTGGTAAATTCCTTTGTGGTTTGAGTCTGAGGTCTGGGGGCACTACCTCCACATTTATTCTGCCTTATAACAGCAATGTAAGGCAAGGGGTTAGAGAATTTAGGGTCGATTATAGTCCATTATATGACCACTTACCATCTGATGTAGGTACTGGTCATTCGCACTTTCTATAATAACAAATCTAATTAACTTATGATCAGGATCGATGTCTGAACGTGTACACCAAAGCATGGAAGCATGTAAGAAACGAAGCAATAGCAGTTCCATACCTGACCACGCTCAATGTTACCGCTTTGTGAAAAATGCTAATTAGCAATTTTGCGCTGGTATACGCTCTATATGAATAATATTTTCGATACAGAATTATAAGAAAATATTACTTCCACGGACCCCTAAGTTCAATAAGACTCGCCTTGAAACTTACAAAGTATAAAGGAATAAAATGGAAAGAAATTCCGATCGAGTGGCCGACATCTTTTCAACAAAGGACACTCGATTCTGAAATTCAATAATTCATCATTGGAGCTTGATTAACAAATCGCTTAATTAAGCTGAGGAAAGAAAGTTGGAACAAAGAAAGTGAAAAATAAGGAAACATCTAAGAATGTCCCTAAAGATTGAACAAGTTTGTCGACTGAAAATGTCAATTAGAGCCAGTCTTGTCTAATATTGAAGTTAGTTAATTGGAATGAAATTGAAACGTAATGAAAAGATTCATTGTTTAATTGCGATGTCATTTAACACCGTTTAGTTATAATATTTTTGATAACATAGAAGATAGATAATTTTTGAATTGTTAAAGAAAATTCACCAATTCGCTAAGTAAGTTGCAATAAAGAATGAACGAGAAGAATAGATCATCCATAAATAAATAAACAAAACCGATGTATGAAGAGTTTCATGTTATCCTCATACATCACTTTTATTTATCGAATCTTAATACTAGTAAGGGTTATGTGTTGATGGTGCCTTTGCATTAATATGGAACGAATGATAATTCATTTTTAATTTTATCTTTGTTCCTTTTATTAAACTATTGATTTTACTTTTTATTATGTTCCTTTTTTCGTCTAATATCTCACAAAATAATATATTTGTTTCTCGCCTTTATTACTTTCTTCATCATTTTTAATTGACTTTCTAATTTTTATTTACTTTTTCTTTAATACTGTAATTGTGACATCACAGCTTTTAAATCCATTGCCAGTAAATCGCAGTGCATCTACAATGAAGTCAGCAGTGACATAATAGCATTTAAATTCACTCGCTCGCCTCGCCTGGGCTGCAGTATTTATTTTTGGACCGTCCAAGGCTTCGGTCTTTTCGGAATTAATTTGCGCGCTCATTATGTTAATGGTGTTTTCTTTTATAGTCCTTTTTTCGCTTTTTAGACTAGTTGTAGTAGGTACTTCTACTAAAAGGGCTTGGTTCTTTTTGGTAATTATTGTCGCCGCATTTTTTATGATAATAATGTTTTATAGTTTGTTTTAGCTTTTTAACTACTAGTACTACTACTAGAGTAATTTTTTCCTTCAGATGTAGCTATTGCTCTTATAACTCAAGAGATAGGCAACATATGGGCAGATTTGTATGTATCACAAGAACACATCAATATTTAACACTGCTAAATACATGCGACAGCGGGACTTCAAGAGTCGAATCATTTAAGTTTCTACCATCTTAAAATTTGTCATCATTTAATACTTAAATCATCTTATACAAATACCAAATGGACTCCACAATTTTCAGGAATTAAAGAATTATAAACAAACACAACTATATTTAATCTTATAGATATGTTCTAAATGTGTCGCAAATGAATATTGTGGTTTGAAGTAATTCGCTAAATATAAGTTAATTTGACATAGTTAGGCCATTTCGCACTGCGGTTAGCCAGTTAACCGCTCAGTTGCATAATGAAGCCAATTCGGTAACAGTTCAATGATAGTTAATTATAAGGAGCTCAGTTAAACGTTTACCAGTATCGCACCATCAAAGAGACCGCCAATTACATTTTTTTTAGATTTTTTAAGATTTTAATTACAAGTTTTTTAAAACTTATTTTATCAGTTGAGTTATGATTAAGTTTGTTTGTATTACTAGTTTTAGGCGGAAGAATTAATGACTTAGCTGCGTTGTTTGGATTAGGGATCAGGGTTCGAATCTCAGGTTTGTGAATTCCGATTTTTGGGAGTTATATGTATTGTTTTAAACAAATAAAGATATAACCTAAACACCCAGACCCAGCAAAAAAGTTAAATCCATAAGATATAAATTTTAAAATTTAAATCCTAATTATTATAAATGTGAATGTCCATTTATTTGTTTCATTTTGTTTGTAAAGCCTTCATGCTTTCACTACTCAGCCGAGTATTATGAAATTTTGCATAAATATATACCAGAAAAGACATATAGTATCTTTTATCCCGTAAAAAAGATACAAGTCCTGAGGTATAAAAATAACTTTTATACCTACAACCTACCTTCTTTTATATTCTTAGCAATAGGAATGAGCATACAAATCTAACTATCATAATGATACATCAACGCGAGCGAAGCCACGGGAAAATCCTAGTAAAAAATAAAACATACGGAAAATACTTGTATCCAAGATTGTAGATCTTAGAGATCATTGTAACCGGTGTCATAACCTAATTGCGGCCATCACACTTTACGCAAAAAGTCAAATTGCACAAAAAACTAATGACTGCAGACTTATAAAATATTGTTGCATACTCTAATATGCCGTATCAAATCGACGTCTAAGTTGGATCCGTGTTGGAAATGTAAGATGTGAGATTATAGTTTCTGATAGAGCTGGTTTTCAGCTTTTGGAAATCGTTATTACCCGACTGCGTCAGAAGGAGGGTAATGTTTTTCGAGCGTATGTATGTATGTACTCCAACCATACAACCTAAACGGCTTTACGGATTTTAACATGAGGTGTCTTTGGATTTCTCTTAATTGACATAGTGACACTGGTTATAGGTATTAACTTAGAAACTGAAATAAAAGAGTTAAGCAGACGATTTTTATATAATATTAGCAGTTTATTATTCGATTTTATAGAATCGAAGCGTGCAGTTCAACTGATAGTAATAGCTAGACATGAACATACGGGATGAATAAAAATAAGATAATGGTCCTAACAGAATTTGACCACAGGTGCGTGTACACTTGAAGACTAACCGCTGGGCCACGAAACATTCGCCGATGCGAATTTTCGCGCGGTGCGAACGGCGAAGCATTTAGCGACTGAAACAAATACATAGCAATGTACTGAGCATGCCACGCACATCGGCGACCGGCGAAGCGACCGGCGAA
>DWPV01008250.1:0-10140 GCA_018251915.1 Urbanus proteus proteus
AAGTAGGTACATTGTAGGTATAAAAGTTACTTTTCTATCCCGCGGGAGTAGTATCACTTTTCGGGATAAAAGGTACCTTATGTACTTTTCCAGACCCCCGACAATGTGTGTGCAAATTTCATAACGTTCGGTTGAGCAGTTAATGCGTGAAGGCGTTACAAACAAACAAATAAACGGACTTTCCCATTTATAATATTAAGGATAAACACTAGCTGGTCCCCACGGTTTCACCCGCGTTTAAAAAGTAAAAAGAAATACATATTTAAACATAACTGAAAACCCGCTCTCCCTCGAGAGGGCCGCATGCGCGTGGAGCAACGCGTTAATGTTTTTTCAAAAATTAAAGTAGCCTATGTTACGCCTTAGACCTTCAGCTATATTCCAGTGAAAATCAGTCCAGCTGTTTAGTAGATTACCTCAGCCAAACAGACGGACAGACAGACAGATGGACCGACAGACAAACAGACATTTTTTAAATGCATTTTTGTTATAGGTATCGTGTATACTTCCATATGCATAGAGTGTTTTTACTCTTGTTATTTTGAAATCATAAACAGACACTTCAATTTTATTTATTCGTATAGATTATGTTCAATTGTAAAAAACCGATACAAAGGAAAACTTCGTTATATTAGCCGTAGAGTGTATGAAAAAGGGTTTAAAATATAATTTGATAAAAGTAGAAGCTTAGAAGATTTATCACATATGTTATACGTAAAAGAACTTATTACAACATAACATATTATGTGAATACCTAAACATAAAAATGTTAACATAATTAATAATTTGTATTGTGATAAAGATGCATAATTGTAATCCTATATGTGAATAGATCTCCACAATAGAATCAACTCTACTGCCTACAGTTTTAAATTCCTTAAAAACGTCCAGTTGATTAACAAACAAACGCAATGACTTAACGTAACTAATTAGAATTAGATACGAGGTCGAGCTTCAATACAAATGGAGCTATTGGGAACCGATTAAAATACCCAATTGTGTTTTACAGCGACCAAACACTTGGGTAACATTTATTAACGTTGCGTTGATGTATAAAAACATAGACACGGGAAACTCAGCCACATGTACTCGAGCAAGTCGGCTATCCTATCTGTAATCAATCCTAAATAAAATATATATTATAGATGCCTACTTGAGCTCCGGCACAGATATGTTGCTACCTCTGAGGACTAAATTAGAACGCCTAGGATGAGTATGTCTCCATCATAAGTACGTATTAAAGTTCCGCATCTGGAACCAACAGCGGTTGGTCCCAGATGCCGTTGGTTGGTCGGTTGGTTGGTTGGCTTTCTAGCGAGAAGGATTCCAATTCTTTTTGGGTTTAGTCACATGTGTTAATACTGTTAATGGTTTACAAGATTCATTTAGCATCAGATGGACAACATGCTCATATACTAACTACATTAATTTTATAAAAAAAATCCAGCGTGTTTCAGTCGAGGAACTGTAATGAATACGAAAACGCTACAGGAATTTATATAGTTACATGTATTTTATGTATTTATTACATGTACTGAATGGTAACATATCGTACTGGGTCTAAAGTGTAGTTTACAGTGAGTATCGTATTCCGCTAATAGGTCTTGAATGCAAATTTTGATTACATTCTTAAGTAAAGGAAATTCCTTAAATTGATTTAATACCGTTGTTCCTGCGATTTGATTTTTATTTAACAGTTAGGTACGATTGTTATCTATTTTTAAACGAAAATAATATTAAAAAAATAAAAAGTTTAAATAATAATTGTTATAATGGTTCTCTAAAAACATAATGATCTACCTTAGCTGCATACATATTTTCCTTGGATATTCTCTCCGTATTTCCAATAAATTAGATAAATAACACATTTTAATAGCTATACCATATAATTAATAGTCAGACAAGTATATATCGAATTTTAGATGTTGCCGAAATGAACCCATAGTTAAACTACGAACAGTTCTACCAACTTTCTTCTTCATCGTCCAACAATTTTTATGTATTTTTTTTTCAGAAATCCAGATTTTCGAGAAGTGACGTTAGAGAAGGATGGTAAAGAAGTGCTAAAATTCGCGATCGCTAACGGCTTCCGGAACATTCAGAACCTCGTGCAGAAGCTGAAGAGAGGCAAGTCGCCGTACCACTACGTTGAAGTCATGGCTTGTCCATCAGGTTCGTAGTTTTGTGTTTATATTTTTTGGAAGTTATACTTTAAAAAAATCTTACTAATATCTTATCTTATCTTACTAATCTTACTTCTTACGAATAATATAAAGCTGAAAGTTTGTGAGGATGGATGGATGTTTGTTACTCTATAAATTAAGAACTGCTGAATGGATCTGGATGAAATTTGGTGCAGACATAGACATTAGTCTGGATTAACATATAGGCTACTTTTTATCCCGGGAAAATGTGCGGTTCCCGTGGGATACATTTATTTTGTTTTATCGCCGCGGCAATCTCGCGACATGTTTATTGATCGACTTTTCAAACGCTGGTGAACCGCGGGCATCAACTAGTAAGTTATATTACTTACGTCTAACTCGG
This sequence comes from Urbanus proteus proteus, assembly GCA_018251915.1. Lineage (NCBI taxonomy): Eukaryota > Metazoa > Arthropoda > Insecta > Lepidoptera > Hesperiidae > Urbanus > Urbanus proteus. Next base: position 2,548 of record DWPV01008250.1, read on the forward strand.
ACTTACTTTGTGCAAAGTCATGGAAAAAGTGTAGAATTATGTGTATAAAATTTACATTGTAAAAATGTATCTATTTACAATATTTCTATGCCAAACACCAATAACCTTAATTTATACAAATACGCATTCCTTAATATACCTATTATACATTTTCTAACACTTAGTCCCACTGCAGGATTTGCTCCTGTGACGTGGGTGGTATTAGTTAGTAAATTTGATGACCTTTGCAGTTACACTTCATGGACTATTTCTACTGTTTCCCTATTTCTATTAAATAAAATATTATGTAACCCCGACAAGTTTCTGTTCATTCAAATTGCGCACAGATTGGAAACATTTTCTTATCTGTAATGCGTTCCCTCGTTAAGGTTAACGTTTTCGTAAAAGTTCCGACTTCTTTAATATATTTCGTAAATTAATGATAGCCGTAAAACGCTAAGTTAGTCAATTATATCGAAATTGAATGAAATTTAATCAATATCGATACTTTGTATATTTAATCGTTTTGACATCGAATGATATTACACAAAATCAATTTAATTTTGAATTTTAGTTTACGTTTCGTAAACTTATGATGATCATAAAAACGCTAAGTTAGTCATTATATTGAAACTGAACGTAATTTAACTTGTTCTGTCATCGTAATATCACTTATTACACAAATATCAAATAATTACGAAAAGATAAGATTGAGTGAATGGTAATCGATGTTTACGTTTTGTGAATTAATGATATCCATTAAATACTTATTTGTCAATAATATCGAAATTTAATGCAAGTTAATAAATTATTTACACATTTTTTGCAATCATCAAATCATACCCCTCTTAAATAAACTTTACTTCCAAAAATTAAAAAAGTAAATAGTATCTTACGTTTACCTTTCATAATTTAAAATTGTAATTTTATAGTCATACAAAAGAAATAACATAGACTATTATATTGAAATTGAACGTAAGTTAATCAATATCGATATTTTATATACTTAGTTATATATATTTTTTGTTTTCGATTGATATGATAAAATCATTTAGATAAGTAGATACCTGCTTCAAATACAAAATATAGTATAATTAAATTTTACATTTCGTAAATTACTGATGGGTATAATAGCACTAAGTTAGTTATGATGAAATTGAAATCATTAGACATTTTATGTATTCAAGACATTTTGTTATCAAGATTTTTAAGTTACAAATTTATAAAATCCCCTACGAAATTTACACGCTAAAGCGAATACCAATTTAGGTAAATACTCATCAAAAATATAAGTTAAACAGATGACTCATCTCTTTTATATTTTGTAGAAAATGATGGTAATAAATGAATCGTTCTCATGAGTTTTTGTTAATACCTTTGACAATGGGAGTACCACACACAATGGAACGTTTAATTAAGGATAAGATGCGTCTACCACATGACTAATCAAAACAAGATAGACTTATCTCCTAATATATGTACTATCTACCAATGACTAGAACTACACTAGGCGATTCTGAGGTAGAGAGGACAACCCATATAACCTTTCGTGTAAGGAAGCCCTCTTCACGTTTTTTTGTCCCCCTACGTATTTGGTTGTCCCCCTAGCCAAACTTTTACAAGATAACATTCTGTCATCTCTCATTTTTTAGTCACTAACAGATTTTTTAATAAAATGGTTAACATTATGGAAAAATCGTAACTTTTCTACATATATCAGGAAAATCCATGACAATGTAGATAATGTATGTGCAAAATATTCTGCTGTCACATATATCAATTAAACGACTTATTATGAACATTTCTCAGTACAACACGTATACGTTATTTAAACAGACGTATTTATAAACCATAAAGACCTGATAATAAGGTTACGAAACGCTAAACAGCTGCCAATGTTAAATCTATTAGAAACTTTGGATAGCAAACGCATACTATGTTTGATTACGATATTTTTTCCCAATCATAGTATAGGAAAACGTTTACCGGCGTTAACCAAACCACTATCGCTAGTGATAATTCAAAGATTCAACTTACTTAGATAAGACGAATCCAGCGTAAGAAATGTCAAATCGTAACACAGTGTATAACCAATTAGGCACTAAATTGTACACTTGTGACTAAATAGGATCACTTATCACAAAAGGTTTTAACGATCTCGATCCACAAGATCCACACACACGCCGTGGATCGATGCGCGAGAGCAACTGACAGAAGAAATCATCGGGCCATGCGCCGGCGCATGTAAACCGACCGAATGGAATCACCTCGCGCACTTCAAGTTACTGTAGAAAGTAAAGGATTTTGAAACCGGCTGGTTGGTTGTGTTTATTCACCGTGTAACCGATGTATTTTTAGTAAATACGCAGGGGCAGGTAACGTCTTCTATAGGGCCAAGGGCTTCCATAGACACGAAGTGAAATTGTGCTACTCGAATTGTTACATTTCATCTCTTCATTTTTTTCTATTCTTAGATATAAATGAAGAGGTTCTTGAAGTTTCGACACTTTTTATTAGGTTTGGTGTGCATTGTTTTTGACAGGTTCTATTTAATACTTAATAACCGGTTACTTATTAAACAGCAAAAAACGGAGAACATTTCAAAAGAAGGTTTTTAAAAGAATAGATTAAGAATTGGTCTTCATTATTTTCATGCACATTAATAGCAAACAACACTTCCTTGGATAAAAAATTTAGTCTATTGACTCTTTAGTCGAAAAAAAGAGATTTTACGGGAAATACCAATATCATGAGAGTAAGCAGCTTCATAGTCCACCGTCTTATAGAAATTATCAATATTTATTCTGATGACGGATTGATAAATAATTAAGGAAGAGTTATTTATAACCTTTTCAACTTAGACCTTACGAGTGGCAACGCATCTGTGAGAAATCTCAAGCAAGACTGATTTTATCTGATAACAAATTACTGCCACATTAAGTGATATCACTAACTACTATGGTATTATAAAATATTTTCAAAAAATATTTAGGTATTTATTTATTATACGCCGTTTAATTAATACCAAGCAACGTAGATTGTATTACAGAAGTGATTAATCAATTCGTAATTAATTCGGTAATATTTTATTCTAATACAAATCGTAAAACGTGATCACCTTGAAAACATTGTACAAGCTGATATTTACAAACAGTAGAATAGATATCTTATCTATATCACTACAACCTTGTAATTTGTTAGATGTAGAAATCACAACGATTTCTGTTTAAAGGCCAAAAAAATAAATAATGATGGATCTATTTTATATTGAATCACTGCTAACCAGATAGTTACTTCATTATACGCATCCAAATAAAAGAAATAATAAAATAAAACAAATAATATAAAGAAATATTAAAGGCAGTCTTATCGGTGAAAGAAAGAAAGTTGTGTGAAGAAACAGCTATTTCTTCCTACTTCCTGAAAAGTTACAATGAACAAAAAGATAGGGTGTAAATAATAATTTAGGAATTAGTGTAAAATATAAAATACGTATGGGTCGTACCTATACCTATTAGGTATAGGATACTTTTTTCAAAAGTTTCAGCTATCTTCCAGTGAAAGTCCCGTCGAAATCGGTCCAGCCGTTTATGTGATTAGCTCAGCCAAACAGACAGTCAATTTTTTCAATTGCATTTTTGTTTTAGGTGTCGTATATACTTTCATATGCGTTAAGCAAAAAGTTGTTATTTTGAAATCACAAACAGACACTTTAAGTTTATTTATTTGTATAGATAAAATGCAACACTAGACAGACTAGTCTGCATACTTTTGTTTATATAAAAACAAGTTATCAAGACACAGGAACTAATTAAACTCTCATTACCACGAACATTCGGCATAACGCACGCGCACGCGCAGAGTACGTTGACACGGGTTCCGTGTTATTGATCCAGTTCGATCCCCGTCCGAATTAGAACAATTGACGTATTTAGTCCGAACAAATGGGCTTCGGTGCTTCGTGTGGTTTATCTTTAAAACATGGTTTAAATCTCTTTAAACTAGATTGTTACGTTTAAATGTATTGCTATGATTTTTTACAACTGGGAAATAAAAATATTACTCAAAATGTCGCTAGAGTGGAAACTTATATTTAAGTTTCCTTTTGTTATAATAGTGCGTATTAATATTATAATTGGGACACGCTGTAAGATTTCTGAATTAATATAGTACCATAGCCGGCGACTTTTGAGTTTACAAATATTAACGCCAAAGTATCAGATGACAAAAAATGTCAACACAAGTTCTTCCAATACTACCAAAATAGAGCATTGATATACCACTAGTAAAAAGCGAGATAGAGAATATTAGGTACCTAAAAGATACGTGTTTTTGAAAATGTTAGTTAGTTACTTAGTTGAGTCGATGTTTGTTTTCTTTTACAATATAGATATATCCAATTAATCATATAAATCAATAAATTCCGCTTAAGAACCAACTTTCGAAATCTAATTTATCTTTGTTTATAAAATGTCATTGCCAAAAATTAAAAGTAATTTTGTCGTGCGCATGAGTTGTTCTGTTACTTTCATTTACAAACACAGACACACCTGCCAGGTACTTTTAAAACTTGCAGGTGCAATTCTCACGCGAAAGATTATATGGGTTGCGCATGCGCAGGTAAAATATTACCTGGCGGTAATTGGTCCGTGACCATCTAGAACTCAAAGAATAATGCGTAAAATCGATCAAACATATGTAACACTTTTTAATACATTAAAATTGGTTATATATTATGATCCTATATGAAAGTGAAGAAGTGAGCAATCATACAGTCAATCTCACAGATATATATTATCTGTAGAGATTCTGGTTCTAAGTAATTTTGGAAAATTTTGAGTCCTGAAGTCTAAGTTTGGATACCTCACGTTTTCAATTCGGTAAAAAACAACGAAGTTTTCGTTAAATATTTCCGTTAGTTTTAAGACGTGTCAAAATATATATTTTGAAATCAAAATCAAAAAGTTGTAGAACGTTTAAATACCGGTAGACATTTTATGAAATGACAACAATACAGACACTTTCCTTGTAATATTTATGGCCTTTGGTGAAAGAATCGTGAATGTCCAATCGTTACTTAATTAAGGTCTTTTATTACGAATAAGATTAATTGTTAGAAAGTTGGTCCACAGCTGAATTGGTATTAATTTAATTGATGTACTGTGATATTATTAATGACTTGTTTTTTTCTTGTTTATTCTTATCACATCTTTGTATATTGTAGAGCCAACTATACAATTAAAAACTAATCAATGTTGACAATGTATTTTTTTTAATTGTAGTCTAAATTAATGCATCACTCCACTATTGTCTTAATGCTGAGTTCGATTGAGTGAGGTTTAAGCCATATTCTATAATGTTGGGTAAAAAGGCAGATTGGTAGAGTTTACACATATTTAAGATTACCTTGCGACGGTCTTCATTAGTCATTAACTAAATAACTTAGTGATAAATAAATAATTAGTTCATTTCTAAAATGCATATGAAAAATCGGAGTTGTGTGTTCCTGGGATGTGAATATCTAATTCTCAATGTGAAAGGCCGAAGATCATACCACCATACCACCTTGTTGGAAGGCATGAGCTTTCTTGAAACTGGTGATGGCTATCTAGGATTATTTATTGAAGCCAGTGGTCAGCGGACACACAAATATCAATACATACATTATTTTTCACATAATAACAAAGTTCAGAAAAGTATTTACAAAACCTTAAAACAGGCACTAAATTTCTGAAACTTACTACAAGTTCGAGATCGATTGACGGTTAACAATAAATTCGTCAGTGTGCGACATATCACGCACACGAGTGTTAAAAGTTCAAAAATTGCAATAAATACATTACAGATAAATATCTTGCACTTATTCACTGGCTGAGGTCATCTGTTTTCGGATGAGGAAACAAGTTCTCGTTAGCAGAATAAAGTTTTATGGACAGGGAATAAGGTTGCTTTTAATTATTTGTTGTGGACTTTGTAGTCGCTTTTTTCGGTCGCCGGCGCGACGTGTACGCGAGGCGCGACAGTTTCGTGGTGTAGGTCAGGGGGACGTTTTAGGACCATATTAGTAAGTTATTTAACGAATTAGTGATTTAAATTCGAAGTTACCGTACGTATTATTTCCAGGAGAAATGGAAGTTTTGAATTTGCTGCCACTGAGTTTAGAATAGCATACACATTCCAAAAATTAAACATGAATACACGTGAATACTCAAATAGTAAGACAACAATAGTGTTTTTCGTTATTCTTTTTAACACATTGACATAATAACACAACAACACAATAAAAAATTGACTGATTTGTTTAATACGAGTAAAATTTGCATCTGTATTAATATTGGTATTGTTTGGATATATTTTATACAATAAATATATCCAAACCATACCAATTACATTGAATATAAAAGTTTGGAAAATTATAAAATTCTATCATTAATTCATGCAAAGTGTATTATAGAGGTGAATTCTAAATATAATGCATATATAATCTCAAAATATAATCCACCATAACGTCCAATTACTCAGGAGCAAGTTGTACTTCAATAAGGTACATTTAACTACATAACTATTATCTACAACCAAGTACCTCAGGGTACAGAATGTATTTACATTACAGTTTGGTGTGCCTCGAAGAGTAGTCACGAGAATCAAGCCATGTAAACCCACAGTAATATATAATAGACGATATATAATGAGCAAATGTAACTCCATAAGATTTAACTATCAAAGTGGTAGATTATATCAGACGATTGTTTTGCATAAATGTTAGAATTATCCAATAATCTTGCAGAACGCAACAGTCAACGCAGAAAATAATTAAATTTGTTCAGAGGATGTATGAAATATTATGTATTTTTCATGTAAGTTTAGTTAGATTGCTATTTAATCCTTATAAATAACACTATAAAATACACCCACTATATATTCTTATATGTGTTATTTTTTTAAACTCATTGACAAACAAACTGATTTTCGGCTACGGAAACAGTATATTTTTCAGAAATATACTGGAAATTGACCTCGTAACTCCTTTCAGCACTTTCGCTAAACCTTATAGTTTCGGATTTCCCCATCCACACACGCTTGTAAAATTCAACCTGTATTTGGTGAGCAATTGCGAAAATCCACCCGTGTGTACCCACAGATCGTCCGACGACGCCCGACGCGACAGTCGTGCGTCACGTCATGTCACGCGACGTGACAGTTCGACTGTCAAATGGAGACGAAAACAATGACGCATACGTTAAACCGTCTGGCGTCTTCGAGCTTATCTAACATACAGTTGACCGCCTCAGATAAATAAAATAGATAGATTAATCACCGCCTTGTATTTGAGTCAAGCCACAAAACTACACTACTTTCATGTATTTACGCGCATACACTTACAAAAAACTAGCGTAGTTTTATGCCAGTACCTTAAGTTCAGTTCAGAGCCGTGATAGCCTAATGGTTGAAACTTGGCCTCTCAATCGAGCGATCCGAGGTTCAAATGCCGGACACGCACCTCTGATCTATGTGCGTGTTAAGAATTAATTATCAGTTGCTTTACGGTGAAGGAAAACATCGTGAGGAAACCTGCACATCTGAGAGTTCTTAAAAAAAAAGTTCTCAAAGGTG
>DWPV01008251.1:0-10139 GCA_018251915.1 Urbanus proteus proteus
ATACTTCAATTTAGGCTATATTCTTAACTTTCTAGACATTTTTCACAAAAATTGATATGAGAAACAAAAACATGTTCATTTGCAACTACTAATTAAAAGCTGTTATTTATTCAAATGTTACAAATCTTGCTGCAACTCTTTATGTCCCATTGCTGGGCACGGTTCTTATCCCACAACTGAGAGAGGCTTGGTGTTGGTGTAGGGGATACGTGTTAGTGGCCAACCCGTGCCGAATGTTTTCAAACTGCCTATAAGGCCTCCGACAAGGTTTAACAACTGCTATACAATGATAACAAACAGGACCGACAGCTTAACGTGCCCTCCGAAGTACGGAAACGCGCATGAAATTTTGCCACTAGCAGTCAACCATCCATCTACCGACCGCGCCCAACGTTGGTTAACTTTGTAGATCGGTTAAGATTTACGCAATCCGCAGGGCTTTGCGCGCTTCACAAATCTTGATTAAGCATAAATTATTTTGATGTTTTTTTACTTGCACAAGGATATTCCAATGACTAAAACTCTTTGATCTAACTATGTTTGAATGAATTAAAATTATGCATTTAGCGTTGGGGACTTATAGGTATGTAACAAATACATATAGTTGGTAGTATAAAGTTAGGTAAATCAATCAAAAATAAAATATTCATGACCGGATCTGGTGTCATACATTGTTTGTTGATATAACAGTACTATATTATTTTGCTTCTTATTCATCATAATTATTACAGTTAGGCATTTTTGTCCATGCTGACCATAATATAGATTCTTTGTTTGAACATTCTATGAACAGTTTATGTATATACATATGTGATACATGTGTATGTATGTAAACACAAAACATGCTTCATCAGTACATTGTGGTGACATTGTTTTCAAGAATTCAAATAGCTAAACGTTCGCTGCCAAAAAGTGCATAATGCCAAAAATAACTCCAAACAACCAAATATATTTTCTGAATTTTGAATGATGCAATTATTAAAATTATTATTTGTATGTTTTTAATCTTCCAAAATTTGTTAAATTATGCGACACTACAATTTGACTGTCAACGACAAGTCATATAACCCTTTAGAGGTTGTCCAATCTGATTTGAATTTGAATTCGAATTTGGTCAATTTTACTAGTAAATTTTAACATGTAATCTTTGAAGATATAATAATTTTTAAAACTGTTTTTTACTAAATCTGAATACATTTACACATAAAGTAACTTTTGAAAAGTATTTTATAACTTATGACATACTTTATTTAGCGTCTTCGTGAAGGAGGAGGTTCGTATGTATTATTGAGTATTGCATCATGTAACTTACCACATTTAAACATAATTACCAGTAGCTATATATATATGTAACATTGCATGCAATTAAGGTATAAATTATAAAAAAAAATTGACTGGAATGTTTACCTCACTCGTATACATGGGTAACAAAAAGATAATTTGTGATTAATGGCCACAAACACAGCCTTATCAACAAATTATGTTATGTATATCCTTATCAGGTTATAGATTTGTTTACTTAGTACAATTCAAGTCCATAATCCTTCCCAAATTTAATAGTATGCTTCTTATTATAAAACTCGAATAGAAAATGTCTTTATAATCTAAACAAAAGCATGTTTCGTAATATTTAATGCAACTTCCAATAGAATGTTCAAACAGCGGTAACAATTACTAACTAAGAATAAATTATTCAATTAATAGAGATATCTAAGAGTTACGGGCTGAGAGGGGGATCGTCGTGCCCAATCATCACATCTTCGTACATGATGTCATTGTTCCGTCTCGAGTTAATCCTTTGTCGGACATACTCTAGTAAATTGTACTTCCTCACGACCAACACAAGGCCACAGACTATTAAAGCAATGGTGAATATTGAGACAACGGCGGCCGTAGTGTCGTGGAACGTATATCCAGGCGCCTGAGTACACTCATCCCCCACTTTAGTGTACCCCTCTATGCAAGCGCACTCTGATGTCGCCTGTATGCATATCTGGTTATCTCCCGGACACACTCCGAAATGGGCTACGTTGCAGGACGGGATGTGATCTGTTAAAAAGAATAAAGCTCTACAACACGCTCGAAATAAATTGATTCAATTAAATAATTGCCTCCTTACCCGAGAAAGTGCACTGCACGATGCCCAGTATTATCGCTGCAAATACGTCGATTTTCACCTTCATGGCTGTTTTGATTGATACCGACAATAATCACATTACACGTAACTGGACACTTTTTGCCTGTTTCGCAAACGATTATTTTCCTTGATTCAGTTTCACAAGCAAAACAGAAACACGACTGTGTCAAACCGACGTCAGACCGAAACGTCATGAATGTCACTTTTCATGACCGATTACATTCCATTTTGAATTTGTATTGTGCTGCGTTTCGGTGTGCATTAATCATAAAAGTATTCGTGAACCACGATAATATAAGAAGATTAATTATATTATGAAACCATGGATTAAACGGTTTATTTATCCTAATATTGACCAATTTCAAAGATACGATTTTCGAAAATAAATCATGGGGCAATTTCAACAGAGAAGAAACAAAACGCTATGTCACAAGTATTCCATTACACGCAACATATTTACAGTTATCAATGGAGAAGGAATAGTTATAAAATAATAAAAAAACAATGTGTTTCACGATATTTTATTATAATTATTTCACTGTATAAATTTATTAAAATGAATAGCTAAAGACTAACAAAAACACTAACCGTAATAAGATTGCACACACATGACCTTGCAAGTTAATATTGCTTAATATAAATCATAGATGGCGTTTAAGTAGGACGAAAAATAAAATTATTAAAACATAATCATTTATTCTAATCTTAATTTTGTACTTACTTCTTATAGATCTTATCAATATAAATAAAAATTACTAAGCCAATATAGGATTCATATAACAAATACTATGAGGCACAATGTTATAAGTATCCTTAGACGAGTTATATTGTAATTTTAATTCATAATTATTTCTCTTTGTTTCCACAATTATTCTAATGATTAATTATAATCTGAACTTGATATATTACTTTAATATCTATCAGTCCTGGAAACATGAAAATTACGTACGTAAAGTGAGCATAATCTAAAGTAAATGTACAATAATCTTAACGCTTTATATAAGATGTTTTAGAAGTTGAAATCTTCATCGCCCTCACCCCAAGTGTACTTCTCTGGGAGGGTGTAATCCCTGATGTCATGACCATGGGCCTCTACGCCACCGTTGCCGTCACTAGCGCCCTCTCTGAAAGACAATGAAAGCGAATTAGCTGGAAACTTCTATTGCCTTATAAATTTTAGTTCAGGATATTTGGTGCCCTCAGAAGAAAATATAGAATATTAAAAAAATCTAAACAATTTGTCATGAAATAACAAAAATAAGATATTAGAAAAAAACATGTCGACAATGTTATTAAGACAAACGATCTCGAGGTCGACAATAATAATTGTTCAGCGAAACAGTTTGGAGTCAACATAATTAAATAATTTTTAGATAGATAAATGGGTCTAACATAAAACTCTGGATTCTATCCAGCTGCATCTAATTTTGGTTATTGTAAAGTTGCATCAATGAACTGCAATCCCTTTTGCTATTGTCAATAAAAATATATTTAGAATGATAATTATAGGTACAAAATATGGAACTCACTTTAATTCCTCGTAATGCCTGTGCTTCTTCTTATCTTTCTCGTTTTTCCCCTTCTCTTCGTGTTCTTCTTCTTCTTCATATTCTGCCTCCGGCTCTTCTTTGGCTGTAAGGCAATAAAATCAATGAAAATACGTTATTTTTTGACATAATTGCTTTATTATTTTACATCTTCTATATAATAATTTGCTAAGGCTAACAATGTATTAATTAATTCAATAGATCTTGTTCATTAAAATATTTCATTAAAGTATAATTCTCAGGTACCTGTAGTAAAGTTTTCATACTATTATAATTGCTTTGAAACCTTGAAACCTACACGAAGAACTGTCTACCTTTTCACAATAGGATTTGCGTCATGTGTTGCTCTCGGTACATCTCAAACAGTCTATATAATTATTTATAAAGTATGTTATTTTAAAAACCTATTCAATCTATTTTATACATTTATCTTCTAAAATATCCATTTGAATAACCGCCTAACGAATTTAATCGGTCGCCGTATAAGAGCACCAGATCTATCACCTCTCCTCTCGTTTTTGTGGCTGTGTGCTCCTTGCTGGCCTTCTTCCTCCAGCCCGAAAGAGTCTTCCTTCTCAAACGCGTAGTTATCCCCAGCCTTCTTGTGGTAGGAGTCAAAATGCTGATACCCCTTCTTTCCACCACCGGACTTCTTGCGCGAGTACCCTACTTCACCGTCGCCTTCGCTTTGGTACGATTTGTTGTAGTCATCCGGCTGGAAATGGAAATTAATTACACGCTTTTGCAATCTGTTTATCTGTTCTGACAATAGTTTCGATTTTAAGTGTTTGTCTTATTCTTTAAAATACTGGAATTGATTTAAATCTATTTTGCCATTTTTTCACAATAAATTGTAGATTTTTAATTCCAAATAAAAGAACTTGGAAATGGCTATGTAGGATATTGTCAAATCAGATTTTCGGTCAAAATACATATTATGAAGAAATGTTGGACAACTTCATCAACAATAAAACTTTATTTAATAAACTACGCTTCTATATGAAACTTACCGCTGCAGCTCTGACTTCGCGTACGTACGAACCCACAGACATCGTATCATCAGCAATTTCCAGGTCCTCAAGAGTTGTTAGCGGAAGACTTGCAGCATATTGCAAAATGCATAGAAGTAGTAAGGTCTTCATTGTCGTTGTGTTTCTGGAAAACGAATCAATATCGTAGAATTTATCTAAAAACTTTATTTAGACGATAGATTATTAGATTAAATACACGATTCAGTTTAATATTATAAGTATGAGCATAATACTTATATTAAAAGGCTTAAACGTTATTTCAGCCACATGAGATCAACCATATTGAATCATATTTCCACAACCTTCTGCAAAAACTACGGCTTAGTAAACTTTGCTTTTATCCATATTTCACGAGTCACAAAACACTTAAATGGTCCAAAAAACCCAGAAATCATCCGTAACAAAGAAATGTTACGTACAGTGTCTTCTTTCGATAGTTTTTGTAATGACAAAGCTGTGTGTTTTATTACCTTACTAAATATACACACAAAAAGTTACTCAGTGTCCAGTTCTGTTCACAAACTCCATATAATAATTCTGAGTTGTATTTTATATAACTGTCGATTGCGGTTTGAGCGATCTGTCGCAATATTTCGTTAATCGGTACCTACTTTGCGAAGTCCTTCTGTCAGTGAACGAATTTCTACGGTCAACGCTTGTTGCATACCAAATTAAAGATAGCTGTTTGTTCTTTGTTTTTTGGTTTCATTTCAAAATGATCGCCTCTGTAGACCGATGGACCGTGGGATCGTTTATGAATGACTGTGGCCTTGAACTGAGCGTGACTGATCACAAAATTGAATTTAGGGTGAAATGAACCTTTAGAAATCTGGAACTAATTTGATGTTTTCTTTCCGCTATTGTTGTATGGTTGTTTCTTGATTTAGGGTAAGGTTTCGTGTTACCAGGCCCCATATGTTTATAGGTTATTCATTTGGTTATTAATAAAGATCTTAAATATTTTGTAATTTACATAAGGTTTGCATATGCAATTTCAAATATAATAGGTAGCTCATTCGGACATATAGCTCATGAAAAAAAAACATTAAGAATTTTATTAAATCCATTAATCATTTGATCATTTATTTTATTCCTTCTACGACAAATTGTTAATTTCGTCATTTTCCGTTTTTTAATCGACTGTTAGAAAATAAACTTTCCAAGCTTTCGACATTAGTCAGTTACCAAACTATTCATTGCTTAGTCAATTCTTATAGGGCGATATCAATAGTTCAAAGTTACTTCAACAACAAGAAATCACGACCTGCACAAAGACATGTACGAAATAGATTACAATAGTAACAATTTGCTTACGAAGTTAGCAATTTTAAAACTGGACTAATCACAACATTGTTTCAAGAAAAAATAATGTTGTCCATTTATATCTATTTAATAGTTAATGATATGATACTTGTATTGTTTAGTAAACTTTTTAGAGTGCCAATAGACGCGGTTAAATTTTGAAGAACTGAACTCTGGTCTACTTCAGGTTGTGCTGTTGTAGGATTTTTAAAGATGCATCCTTTCAAGTACCTTACTTATAATCCTGAAATATATTTTGGGTATTGGTATTGGTTATACCTTTGAAGGTATGTTAACCACATTTAATGTTAAGCAGGTACCTGATCGATAGCGACATCATGAAACTAAAATAAATACAACAGTAATGTAAATATTAAAGGATTTAATAGCAGCCGTCACTAAGCCAAAAAAATGTTATAGTAATAACAAGAACATTATCAAAAGCGAAGTCAGATCCTATATTAATTGTATTTTCTCATTTGACAACAATAAAGGTACTCGAGATGGTTCTAAAGACGATTCTCGTAGCAGAGTATACTTTGAAGTTCCATCCCGTATTCGCCGAAATAAATTCATAAAACTCAATATAAAACACATGATAGTTCTCATTCCATTAACAACTACTACTGTCATATTTACAGTACCATCATGCCATATCTATATATCTTTAACTGTTTTCATTATTTTGAATTATTTGCTGACGTATAAACTGCAATAAATTGACCCTTGCTCTTTGTTTTTATTTGTTCTTTAGATTCGTTCTTTTGAGTAACATCTGTTGTCTTGACAATAAGATCTTCTTCCTTAATACTACATTTCCTTTCCTTTAAAGCATCGGGCAGTAAATTGTATGATAATTCCCATTCCTTTATAAGATTTAATTCGTCCAGTGCTCTTGCTCTGCAAATAAATCAAAATGTGGAGTTTTACTTTGTGTCTTTCGAGTTATATTTAGTTACCTTATCTTAATAACCGCCTAAGCTATTATATTTCAGTTCTATAACAAACTTCATACCAGACCTTTGTTCAGAGTTAAGAATCAAATAGATTACATGTTTGATTGTTGCATTTATAGCAAAATATTTAATTTTAACCTTTTATGGGAATCTATAGAGTAATTGCCCACATAATCGAGTGATGTTATTTTGAATAGTTATGGTCAACTTTATTTTGCAGTTCTACTAACATTGGATCATTGGTGACGTCAAACCGAAGGATAGGCAGCCCGACTTCGCGGCCGCGGCTTATAGTGTTTTTGGCAAGCATGTGTATAACTTCTGTGGCTCTTGGAATATCCGGCGGAACGATCAATATCACCTAAAATATTAAACACATTGTTATTGTAGCACAGCTTTCGTATTTTCAAACGCTATTCAAAATTATTGTATATTTTGGTAAAGCCAGTTGATACTAATTAGTTATGTGGGTTTTTGTTTTCTAGGAAAAAAATTACAGTTTTAATGCTGAGTTCTATTTTTCATTCCTTATGAGCTTACATACTTCTTGCTATTTGTTTTAAATTATTATCAAGCGATAATTTTCCTACCTGTAATATATTATGTACTCGATATTTATCATGAAGACCGGGAGCTTGCAGGCAATGTGCCGTGAAGTGCACCAACTGTCGCGATCGCTTGCATCGAACGCATTTGGCCCAGTTCTCTAGCATCATCGCGTCCCATGGACATACTGTGGTGCTTATCGCAAGACCTCGGATCTGGCTCCAACCACGTTTTGGCTCCTGTTGCTCTGCTAGCATTGAGTGTCCTGATAATTAAATCGATTGTAATATAAGGAGGAACTATAATTTAGGTAATTTAGAGAAAGCGTTGATAGGTTCAAGAGTACCTTGTGCCAAGGCCCGAGCTACATAATCTCCCAAGATGAGGTGAAAATTGGGATGCGGGTTGACGAAATCTGGCCATGCTACACGAGCGTTCTCCTTGACAAAGCGAAGAATTCTTGGGACGTCCGCAGGTCGAGCGCGACGTACCCGTAACCGTTCTTCTTTGTCAGGACCCTGGACCTGACCCAATGACTGGTAACAATATGTATTTAATATTTGTGTGTAAAACAATGTATTATAGTTTAGGAGGTAAGGAAAATTTGTCTCTCTCCATTTCTCCAATGTGAGGATGGACAAATCAATCACGACCGATTAATGACTAATTAAATAATAGCTATCAGGTAGGTACTATTTCAGACACTTTATTTCAGAAGTGAGCGTTCCAACTTAGTCCTTAGGGGTAGCAATGCATCTGTGGTCAACATTAGACAGGACTTTGATTTATCTGGAGTTGATTACAGATGTCCATAGGCGGCAGTGATCAGGTGGACTCCATGCTCGTTTGCTTTTTCAAATCATAAAAAACACCAAAAAGGAAAACTAAGATTTAGGGAAATAAAAATAAGATCGAATATCTTTTTTATTTTTTGAATTTCAACCGTTTACTCTCAATCTCTGGGATTGTAATTGCTTACCACAATCTGTTTCGACGTTGTGTCCGATTTTGGTTTGTCAGCAAAACCTCGCCAATATTGCAGGCATTCTGTAGGTTGGAAGACAGGCGGTGATTTCTTGACTTGTATCAGTTTCAAAAATTTTATAAAATTAATCACTGTTGACATAATTTTTCGGTTTCGATGGTTTATCAAAGTTGGAGTTTCAAGTAACGAGAATCATGTTTACGAGGTTTTGCTCTGCATTTTTAGGAAATTTGCTATATTTTATAGAATGGCATTGTGACGACAGCTTTAAATGTCAAAATGAATGTTTATATTTTTCCAAAGATTATATTTTTTTACATTTTATTGCATTTCATATAAA
This sequence comes from Urbanus proteus proteus, assembly GCA_018251915.1. NCBI lineage: Eukaryota > Metazoa > Arthropoda > Insecta > Lepidoptera > Hesperiidae > Urbanus > Urbanus proteus. The sequence continues at coordinate 8,845 of DWPV01008251.1, forward strand.
AAGTATAATTAATATTGTACGTATAAATATTTATTATTGTTTTGATTTGCTATATCTTTATAACATATGCTACATGGTTAATAATATTTTAATACACACTCATATATTAGATTTAATATTTACTCCTCAGATATTTACTCTTAAAATTTATGTGACAGCAAGCATGTCATCTATCATAAATCTGCGACAGGTTTCCACTTCCTTTCTGTTAGGCACAAAATTTTAAGCATCATGTACGAAAATTATTTCAACTATGTATAATATTAAGACTATTTTTTGATGCAAAATTATTATGAGGCCTTCATTGCGTGACTTTTGACCATCTTGAGAAAAATGAATTGCTTGAGGCTGTTAACGAGTACCGCCTCGAAGGTAGCGACTCTTTCGAAGCTTCCTCTACGTTTGCCGTTTCAAATTAAATCCTTTTCCGATTCTAGCCTCGAGAAGGTCACGCATAGAAGACGGTCTCCTTGCGAAGTATGCATCTTTCCACCTGATAGGAAACCGGTAAGTTTACTCACTACACTCTTCTATCCTTAGCATGATTTTTATAATTCTCATAAATAGGTGGATGTATAGGTACATCACGTATAACATTGAAGAAGTCTATCATCTTCTATCTACTTTCAGAAATATGCGTCGCTATGACCCCTCAATCTCCCTCAAGGAGGAGCTAAGTCCCCGATGTAAAAGACCGCATTTTTAGTTTATTTATCGACTGACATTAATCCAACTGCCATCTAAGCTCTATCATCTTCCAGTGCTTCGACATCCGCGATGTGACCATCGAGCGCGGTAACAACAGCCACGCCAACCAAATCCGCTCCTTCCTCTACACGGAGTTCTGGCCGCGGGAGCCCAGCGTCGTCGGCCTCTGGATGTGCCTCAATTGTCCGTACCTTGAAATCTTGAGCGAGAAGTACGCTAACTCTGGTATGTAATGACGGTGCATAGACAATAGTCAATAATTGTTTTTGTTCTGAGTTTTTATTAATATAAACCTTTCGTGGTTAATTTTCGGTGACAATACCGCCACGCCTATTTTTGTCTAGTAACAGCAGTACTAATCGCTGCTGTGTTCTGGTTTGTAGAGAAGTATACTTCTCCGAGGCGTTTAAACTTAGTCCACAGGTGTATCAATGACCATGCGTGCCTTCTGTATTATAGCGTGTCTGTGAAGGTACCTTAGGTAGGATTCTTTTATTGCCTGAGGTTTGACTTCATATGTCTAGGGACTGCAGTGGCTACTTGCAAGGTGGACGGTACGCTCATTTGTCGAAGGCCAAAGAGTTCTA
>DWPV01008252.1:0-10136 GCA_018251915.1 Urbanus proteus proteus
CGAAACTATAAGGATTAGCGAAAAATGCTGAAAGGACTTACGAGGCCGATTTTGATGAAAACTAAAACTGTATAATTAGTTTTTCAAAAAACTTATTTCCCTAGCCGGGAATCGAACGAATAAATTTTGAAAAAACAATCACACCCTGTATTATTACACCATTTTATAGTGTTGATTATAAGGATCAAATTCTGGAAACCAACTATGCATGGCAAACCAAAGGAAACGGCTAATAGCTAGTCATAATGTAGTCAGAAGCGGGTCTTATATTACAATTTTTATTATTTACATTAAAACAACTTCATCTATAGGTAGTGTAGTAATCAAACAATTCAATCACATTCCTTTTTCGTCCCTGCTAGACGTATGTCGCGTTTTAAATACAAGAAAAAACAATGAAAAAATCATGTCGTATGTCAAATTTGTCTTAAACATAAGACTACTTTTCGGTCATTATTATAAGTTGAGCGCTTCTAAATACATTAATAAGATGGCAATCATTCACGTTATTATATTTACTATTTCAAGTTCATTACTGTCTTTAATATTCATTTTAGAAATTGTGTTTCAAATTTATCTCGTGTTCGTTATCTTTGAATTCCTGATGAATATATTATTAGGGTTGTATTGGCAGGAGAGTACTTTATCAAAATTCTACAATAAAGTCAAAGTTATTGACAGAGCCATGTGCTGGAAAATTGTTTGGAAGGATGGTCGTGCGACATTGATTTCATTGCTTGTCACTTTATGTTCCAAAATTATGCTAGTCTTTACTGACATGAATTATGTTGAACCGTCACAATTTCCATTTGCAATAATAGTATGTTTGTTGTCGATTTCCTTGAATTACGCGTCTAAAACGTTGATCTACGAAATATTTTGGAATCGAATGCATGGTATTCATTGCACGCTAGAGATCGCGTTCAAACAACGCGATATCTTTGACAAAATTCACGTGCTACAAAAGTGCGTACATGGGTACAAAAACCTAATGGACAGCGTTCAGGATACGAACATCTATGTGAAAGGGACGGTAAGCATCGACGTTCAACACTTTATAAAATTGTTAAATATATATATACATATAAATATGATTCGTTATTAATATCATTTTAAGTTGTTTGACTTACGTATTTGTTATTTTCAGACGATCTTTTCACTCATAAATCTGCTTGCGAGAGAAATATTACTGATAACTGATATGTTTTTGTTAAATTTCAACACTGAATGGGTACGTTTTTATTTTTCACAAAGATCTGACGACATTGATGTTGTAACACAATGTACTCCAAAAAAAAATTACGCACTATATATATTTATTACGATGTCAATAAAAAAGGCCTCCCCTAATTGACGCAGCTCAAACCGATCCTGTGTCTTCTGAATCCAGCGGTTTTCCGTTATTTCAGTTTATCGGTCCACCTGGTCAAGGTGGGTGAGGCCAGATTTAAGTTGTAAAGTAATAGGAAAATTGGTCTTATTTCTTCGATAATGCTAAAATAAGTGAATCCGGTTTTTGTTGATTATTTATTTGAGATATCAGTCAGATCTATGTACTCCCCAAGATTGTGGTGGTACTTACGTGACACTACATATTTTTTAGGTCTTCAAATACTCTTTATTGACCACTACGTTACAAGTTGTTATTGATATGGTCTGGTTCAACGGTGCGACCGTGTGCGCAGAGTTAGCTGCACACGAGTTTAGTCAAATGAAACGTATCCTCGGTGATGAGATTTTGAATTGTTCAGGTAAATGCGTCCTTTTATTAATCTATCGGTTGCACACATACTCGTAAATGTACCTATGTGATGCATAGCACATTTTTTAAATAATATAGAAGTAGTAAACGAGCACACAATCCACTTGTACCTACTGCTATTACGAGTTTATTACGTTTAGTGAAACGTTCCTCGTTTACGTTTGGGCCCATACATCTACACGCAGCGCTCCTAACGGACTGTTTAAATACTAAAATTTTACTATGGAAAAACAGGCATGAACGTAAACCGAGATCGTATCAAGAAAACCTAACGTGCTAAGGGTACTTTTCTGTATGAAGTTAGTTACAGATGTAATTGACGGGAGTGATTACCTAATATATGTATTTTCATGCAAGCATACATATGCATGTCTTTTTGCTACTTCTATGTTATAAAAAGTACATGTAAACACACTCGTCTAATTAAAGTTCAGCATTCAATTCTTAAACTAAGGAGACACGAATATTGTCAATCCGACTAATTTATCAATTTAAACTTGGTTTGAGCAAAACTTCAAAACTAATTATAAGTTAGGTCAAAATATCTCTGCATATCAAATCTCCAAGCACTAGAGGCATTCCAACTTAGCCCTCCAGCAATGTGAACCAAACTTGGTTATATTTATGCTACATTGCACGCTATTCACAACATTCACGATCAATTTAATGATTTGCAGAGCATAATATCAATTCTTATGAGCTTAAGTGATTTTCAAATGCTTACTAGGTCCAGCGAATCACCAGGGTGGCCACAGGCATCAAAATGTAAATTAGAAATAATAAAATTATAAATTTGAATAGAATTCAGGAAAAGTATACTAACATTTAAATACCTTCTGATGGAAATTGTACCTAAATTAACCTGTGTGATACCTGCCCTTTTTGATGTTGCCAAATTAGTTATTTTAACAATATATGCAGTAGTAAGGGGTTTATATTTGTCTGATGTGACGTGTTCTGTGCCCCTACGAGTTTATTACGTTTAGTGAAACGTTCTTCGTTTACGTTTGGGCCCATACATCTACATGCAGCGATCCTAGCGGACCGTTTAGGTACTAACATTTTACTATGGAAAAACGTGTAAACGTAAGCCGAGATCGTATCAAGAAAACGTAAGAAACTCGTACTAAGGGTACTGATGCTGTCTGATGCTATCAGTTCCATTTGATTGACATCACAACACAGTAATATAAACGCCACTATACAAAATGTATGAAACCGATATCGTTTCAATGCACAACACGTTATATCAGACAAATGTAAATCCGACCTAATTAGCTAATTGTATGTATAACCAATAAATAACATTCCTAAAGATAAGTAAGTACTTAAATAATATGAAAATAACAAAAAAAAGTTAGTTGTAGTTACTCCGTATATACGTGGAGTGATGTAGTAAAAAAGGAGTGGGTAAAGGTATAAAAAATTGTAATTGTCAATTATTTTATTTTGTAAACCCATATTAATTTTATAATGATATGTTTGGTACACCGATTGGTCTAGCAACAAAGAAAGTTCGGGTCTACTACTTAATGAAATAAAAAAGTATTTTGAAGAAATAAAAAAAAAACACGCACGCCCCTTTTTGCCACGGACATGCAAGACGTGGAATGAATTTCCTCTCGAGGTATTCCCGGAGCGCTATAACATGGGCTCTTCAAAAAAGCTGCAAAAAGAGCTCTCCTTCAAAGCCGGCGATGCATTGGCGACTCCTCTGGTTTTGCAAATGTCCACAGGCGACGGTGACTACTTTGCTACTTTCCATCAGGTGGCCCATCTGCCTTATTGCTAGATTATTTTAAAAAAACGAGATTAAACGGAGTCCGCATACAAAAAAAATATCAATATTTTTCGGCAATTTATTATGTAGATACTTTAAAAATTTAAACTATCACAAGTATAGTATTTCTTCTATAGCTCCTAAAATAACAAATGAGTACTTAGTAAAAATAAAATAAAAGTTTAGAATTTGTTGTTCCCCCATATGTGACTCGCACTTGGCTTATTACAGTAGTAGTTAAATTATTATCTCATAACTAAAGTAAATATGTCACTGGCAATTTCTAGCCATTAATTTTCTTACTATTTCAATTTTCATATTTTTGTGCGTAGACCCATACTCCATTTGTTTATAGACCAATGATTATGAACAATGTTTTGTTTATTCTGGCAATCAATATCTACTATATATGTTTTAACTATATACAAAATTGATTAATAGGCATGATGACATATTTTCAACTCCCCTGATTAATGTTGAAACACATATAGTTACTGATAGAAATATTTGATTTTCAATTCCCTGATTAAAGTTTCAGTAACCATGTCCGACAGAAATATTTGATTTTCAATTCCATGATTAAAGTTTCAGTAAACATGTCTTACAGAAATATTTGATTTTCAATTCCCTGATTAATGTTTTAGTAAACAAGTCCGACAGATATATTCTAACTCGAATTTAATTGAAAATATAGGTGATATAGTTTATATTTAAATTTGGTATTTTTTAATTCTCTCAATTTTTTTTTTAAATCATTCTTTAATACTGTCATCGTGGCTATTTTGGTTTCCATATTTTTAGATCAAATTCAAAAAATCGTCCATAAGTAGTAGCGCTTATTACATATTCTGTGATTTATTCGTGTAGCATCTAAAATTGTTATAATAGTTTAAAAAATCAAGATGGTGGAGTGATTTTGAAAAATCTTCAAATTCTCGTATCAATAATTCTTATAAAAATCCTACTTTCTTATAATTTAAAATTTATCATGTTTAGTTTTGGACAACTTTTCTTCTAAAACTTTAGTTATACTTATATGGCAGTAATATAAGTCAATGCATATAAGCCAAATGTATAATTTAATGAAACAAAAATGTCTCTTTAATACTTTTATTAAGTAGGTACTTACCTCAATTCCTTATTTTATATTTTTTGTTTAAAAGATTTTTCAAAATCTCTTTACTAGTATTTTAAGGCAATGTCGAAAAATGTTAAATTAACTTTTTGTATTTAAATAAGGTGCTTTTTTATCTCTTATGCATTTTTCAATTTTGAAAATTATTTGACTTATTTCAGTTAAGTCAGTAAATACCTGTTTTTTTGCATACCAATAAAAAAATCGTTTAAAATTTTCGACATTGTCATAAAGACGACGCTAAAAATATACATACGACGTCGTGTCGTGGTAATTTACGTCACGCATCGTAAAAAATCACTATAAGACATCGTGTCTTGAAAGTACATATTTAAGTTTACCTATACATCGACGTGCAGCGCCTCTAGCGGAACGTATAGGAACTAAGATTGTACAATGAAAGAAAGAAACTGAGCAATTCTGATCAAACAACTGCCCGTTTGAAAATACTTATTAAGAGTACAGTCTACGTTTCGGTTAGGGGATGAGGTAGACTTATGAGGTGACCATCGTATATCTCAGTACCCTTAGTACTAGTTTGTTACGTTTTTTTGATACGATCTCGATTTACGTTTACGCCCGTTTTTTCATAGTAAAATGTTAGTACCTAAACGGTCCGCTAGGAGCGCTACATGAAGATGTATGGGCCCAAACTTAAGCGAGGAACGTTTCACTAAACGTAATAAACTCATAATAGTGGCACAATACCCCTAGTAGGAGTTTATTCTCGCTTACGTTTGCTCCCATACATCTCATGCAGCGCTCCTAATGGACTGTTTAGGTACTAAAATTTTACTATGGCAAAAATGGTCGAAAACGTTAGCCAAGATCGTTTGAAGAACAAACTCGTACTAAGGACTGGTGGACTGCATTCTCGTTTCCTACTTTTATTCACGACAGGACATCTTGTATGTATGTTTTAGCGTCAAACGCCATTAATTTTGCATCTGTGATCAAAAATAAGTGTTCAGGTTTTGTATAAAACAATTAAAAACCCTTCTAGTTTGTAAGTAGGATGTTTGCATTTTGATTCTGTGCACTTTAAACTTTATTTTTTAAATGTTACAGATCATTTTTAATTTTTTTTTGGGTGAAATATACACAATTTTGTTAATTTTGACTGATTTGATTTTAGCATATTTTTTATATTGATGGATTTTAGTTACTTCAAAATTTGGTTTTTGAATGATTAAAAAAGGTGGTTTGGATGGTGAATCTTTTTATTTAGTTTCCTGTCTTAATATTAAAATGGTCTATATATAATATTTTTACATCAAAAACCTCTATTCAGAATTAAAATTAACATATTATTTTTTACAAAAATAAAACATGAATAGATAAATTCATTTAAAAACAAAACATAGTATAAAAATCTTGAAATAATTTAAAAATTCTGGCAACATTTACTTTTTGGAATTTGTATGGTCATACTAATTTGTCGAATAAAATGCAAATTAGATTAAATTTCATAAAATTACTTATATTTTGTTAACATATTTGAACAAAGCCTCGCAAATGAAGTCTCATGTGTTTTAATGAGTTGTTCCAACTCATATTTGTTAATTTTTGTATTACAATCCTTCAAACTCTGAAAATATAACAATAAGAACTTCCCATAGTTCTTATCTTTGCTACAAGCCTTTGCACTGGATGTTAAGCATTTAAAAATAAAATTTTGTATTTCTGGCGTCTTTTCGCTGTTTTTATATAGGTAACTAATAGAATTTATATGTTGGACAAACGCTTCCATTGATAATTCTGCCATACATAGAGATTGTAAGATTTGGCTGCGTTCCGTACTATCTATAGTGGTAAAAAAATTCTCCAACACAAGAATTGGTGAATTACTTGTCAATAATGTAACAATTAGGGACTTAAAAGCCTCAGAATGTGCTTCATGAGCTTTAATTAACAATTCTAGACTACTAACAGCACTATTCCGTGTCAAATAGACAGCTAGGAATTCAACATAAAATTTTTCAATACAATTTGGGCGGGAAAAAAACACTTCGTTACAAATTGCTTCTATACATGATGAAGACAGTTTTACCGCCAAAACTGGAAGCAACTTGTCGTAGTTTTCCAACTCTGCTATTAAATAATCGAGTTTGTTTGATTCCATTTCTAAAGTGGCGCGAATTCTCTCAATGGCTTCTTCAGTAGGTAACCAAGACACATCTTCCATTACATTATCTGTTACATTATCTTCATGTTCTATTATCTGTGTACTAGCATTGCTTGATACGTTTTCTATTTTCAAATTGAGAACTGGACTTTTTTCGAACGAAATGCAGGTATTGTTCGATTTCAGTAGTGCCATCCATTCTCTTTCCGGCTGGTTAGCTACCTCAATACACCGGTCTAGTAATGGTAGCGACGATTCTGAGAACTGATACACATCCCCCATTGATATACAAGTTGTAAAACTGAAGTCTGATAAAAATATTTGTAATTTACAATATATTTGTAATTTACAATAATATTGTTATTCGTGAAGAACACCGAAAACAAAAATATAAATATGTCAGTGTTACTGTCAATTAGTGTCATTACTGTCAGTTCACTGGATTGGTCGAAGGACTTTTAATTATACAGCCAAATTGTGCAATGTCACAAAATCGATATTGAATTCGAACTCAATCGATATTTTAATACTATGTTTTTTTTATTTTCAAAACACTATATAATTTTGTTTTAACAATTTACTTGAACCGCTGTTTGATGTCTTTAGTTACATTCTGTAACAATGGATTCATAAGGGATTCATGTAAATTAAGTATTTGTCAGTCTAATAATATAAAAGGCTATCTCTATTCCTACTATTAAATACGTCTTAATCTTAATCTCGAATCTTAAATTCGTTTAGTTTTAGATTCTTCTTTTTGTACCTATTAAACATGGTATAAAGTTAATAATGATTGTATAATATTTTATTTACTATTAACATATAGCTTTTTATTTACTAGTGACTTAGGCCGTTCGTCTCTAAGTTGTGGTTTGTAGATAATACAATTAAATCGAATGTTATCATTCGGCTAAAAGGTCAGAATCTGAGGCCATATTTATAACTATTTTTGATCGGAAGTATTTCATTATTTTCATTGCATTCAGCTCAAATTATTTGTTCAATATATTGAGCTTTGAGCTGTTTCAATAGGATCCACTCACTTGTTCACTTCAATTCATTTTAATTGAATCGAATTATTTAGTTTCATTCTGTCCGCTGTAGAAGTCAGTTGTTGGACAGCTGTCTGATTTTTGTGATTTCGTAAATTATACTGATGTAGCAGCTCCTATTCAACGTAAGTTTTTTATTATAAAATCGATTATCAATACGTTTTATTTTGTTATAATATTTTTCATGCTAATTATAAGTACAATAGTTAGATATACCTACATGAATACATATAAAAATAATGTTTTGCGCGTTTGTGATATCCTTCTCGCATTTTTCTTTTCTTTTCTTTTGGACCTATTTGGTTTAAAATATAATAAGTATTAAATATCTTACGGAGTTTAAACCCAGGTACATTTTACGCATTTTTAAAAGTTGAAGTTCTGATTATTTTTTTACAAGTTCATTTTGAAGTTCTAGTTTTTTTTTTCGATTTTTTTCATTTTAAATTAAATACTAAAGTGTTCTTTCTGGGTATTTCTACGATAATAAAATTTCTTTTTCTGCGGTTTTGTATTGTTACTTAATGAGTTATATTAATGAGATAACAATGCCCCATATAAATTATTGTGTAAACAACTAAAATTAAATAATATTTAATCTTTGTTCATTACCACAACAGGAAAATAAATGCAGCGTTATGTAAACATAATATTGTTTTTGTTATTGTTAATTATGATTGTTGTTAATCGTTTGAAACATTATTTAAATATAAATTAATTAAATCCATTACTTATATAATTAAACTAGCTGATTACAGCGCGCGCTAATGCTTTTTTCGAAAATTAAAGTAACCTTACGCCTAAGACTTTAAGCTATCTTCCAGTGAAAGTTCCGTCAAAATTTGTCCAGCCGCTTAGAAGATAACCCAGCCAAACAGACAGACAGAATTTTTTAAATTCATTTCCGTTATATTGAAATCACAAACAAACACTTCAATTTTAGTTATTTGCATAGATGTCACCCACACAGGAGAAAATCCTACTGTGGGGGTTTTAAAAGCGTTTTAAGTTAAGTTTCAAATTTTAAATACCTAATTCATAAATACATTATTAAAAACAAAAAGACGACTGATGCATTTTTTAAGTACTTACCTCCTTTTCATTACCCCTTTGTATTTATTCAGATGAATAATGTACATTCTTAAGATGTTCAGATATTCTTCTTTAGTTAATGTTTCAAATTTGTCAAATTCGCTACCCATTATTTAATACTAGTTTTTACCCACAGCTTCACTTGCGCTAATTAGCACAAAGAGGCCGTAGGTATCAAAGTAAGTAGGTTGTAATAAGAGTTTATTTTTCTATCCCTCGGGAGTAATACGTTTTATCGGGATGAAAGGTACTTTATGTCCTTTTCTGAACCCTTTACTGTGTGTGTAAAATTTTATAACTATCGGTTAAGCAGTTAAGACGTAAAGGCGTTACAAACAAACAAATAAACAGACATTCCCATTTATAATAATTAGGATTACCTCAGCTAAAACTGATTGGTTTAACAAACGTGCAAGATGTGGAATGAGCTTCCTCCTGAGGTATTCCCGGAGCGCTATGACATGGGGTTCTCCAAGAAAGGTGCAAAAAGAGTTCTACAAAGCCGGCGATGCATTGACGACTCCTCTGGTGTTGCAAATGTCCATAGGCGACGGTGACTACTTTCTATCAGGTGGCCCGTCTGTCTTTTCGTTAGGTTAATTATGTATATATATATATAAAAAAAAAACCATAATCCTAATCATACACACTTTTTCTACACTCATAGTCTCATACTAGGATTTTCTCCTGCGTCGTGGGTACCACGCAGTTTTTTTTTTCCAGAACTTAAAGTAGCCTATGTTACGCCTTAGATCTACAGCTATCTACTAGTGAAATTGGTTGAAATCGGCCAAGCCGCTTAAAAGATAAAAAAATGTACTTTGAATAAAATATATTTTTTTTGTCGATTTTTAATATTTTTACACGTCCACGACTTGTTGCGCAGACTTTACAATACAAACTTTCATCCCCTATTTTAAAAAAAGATTTTTTTGAAAATCGAACGATGCAGTTTTAGTTTTTATCAAAATCGACCTCTCAATATTTTTCGCTAATCCTTGTAAAATAGTTTCTGATTACTTACTTACTTACTTTCTCTTAAATTACTCTATTTCAAAAAAAACGCATTAAAATCCGTTGCGTAGTGTTAAAGATCTAAGCATACATAGGGACAGACAGCGGAAAGCGACTTTGTTTTATACTATGTTAAGACAAGTACCTTAGTTAATTGTAAAGCAATCTAGGTAGCT
>DWPV01008253.1:0-10135 GCA_018251915.1 Urbanus proteus proteus
TACATACTATGTATAAATAAAATAAATGAGCCAGATCGCTGCCCCGTGGAAGTGTACCCAAGACACTGGCAGCATTATCTCGCTGTATTGCCAAACTTATTTGAGGTTGTTTGAGTAGTTTTGTCTACGTACCTATATTTGTTAGGTTTGATATTTATGACATTTTTATTTAACTCTACTTGCTATGTGGTAAATAATTTGAGCCTCTTGGCGCAAAGGCTTAGGTTAAATTTCCGAAGGAATATTCTGAATTAAAATTTATATCCTGGGTTTAGTCTGGTTTATTTTTTATATATTAATGTACTTTTATGTACACATGCAAAAGCTGACCTTGAATATGAAGAATGAAAGATGAAGATCAGCTTTTGCTGCTTTAGACCTCTATTCACATAAAATCAATCCCAAATATCACAGAGTAAGTTGGAACATCTTGTCTAGTCCCAATTTTTATGACAGAAAAATAAGATTTATAAATATGAATAGTATAAACGAAACTGTATTTTACCTCATGTCACACATTCCCACATTTCAGCAAAGAGTCAAGGCGTTAAGAACTCAATTTCGTCATTTTGCGACAAGGAAAACGTGCAAATCAAGTTAACGCACACTAGGGCGGATACCTCGCCGTATGGGGATTCATCTCTCTATCACGATTTTATTAGAGTTTTCTACATTCAAGGAACCCTTGTAGGACCCGGAATCAGAATTCACCGAATGGGTTTGATGTAGAAGGTTTCAATTTTGCTTCTGAGATTAATGACCTAATATTAAAGTGAAATACATGTAAGAAAAATAATTAATTCTATATTTATCATCCAATAATTAGACACTTCACTTCGAACTGACTCCACTTAGAACTTTCATGAAAAATAGGCTTACGTGCATATATTATACAAAAACTGGTCAAATTCATAACGCTTAACATATTTAGATATTTACATAATATTTTTAGTTATAATATGCAAATCGATCAAAATTATAACTCTCAATTTACTCACCGTAGAAGGATAAACATAATTAATACTATCAAAAGTTAGGCCAAAATTAGTCACGAATTTGCCAACAATCCCCGTTGTCTGCAGACGAGGAATGTTAACAAAGATATTGCGTCTAAAGGCGAGCTTGGAAGCCTAAGGTAAATCCAAAATCATGCAACAAGGTAACGCGAATTTCACTCCCCCGAAGTATAATGGAAATTTCAAGCAACCACTTGGAAAAGCTTTTGATCTTGAGAATTTTACTAAAGCGCTCACTGAGAGGATCTTAAGGCATCGGTCGAGCGGTTAAAAGTTCGCAAGTGTTACTTAAGTTAGGCGTCTTAGTTTCTTGCTTTATTCAAAGGGAAAATTTATTCTATAATTTGTAAGGAACGCTATAACTTCTAATTGCACTTACTTGTTAAAGGTACAAGTATAGTTAAATTTGATTAAAAATTAAATTGTATTGTCAAATTATAAACTTACATTTTTATATTAATGAAAGTATGTAAGACAGAATGTCAAGTAATAACTTAAATGATATCACAGAATGACAAATGGAACATTCAATTATTGAATAAAAAAAAATATAATAACAAAGAAATCCTAAAAAATAGTTAGATGATTAGAGTTATACCCAATATGTGAAGTGTAAGAATAATCGTGTTCATCCACCTGGACTGAATTTTCCACTAAATGGAATGCATTATTAGTAAAAAATGTAGTTAGAATGGACACTCAATGGTCCTAAACAATGTTCACACAGTCTCAGTGAATATCTGGAGCTGAATGAAATGACTGAGCTGGAATGGAATGGACTTAATTAAGTTGGCTATTAACAGTCGATTAACTTAGACTTCTGTGAAGCAACTATCAGCTACTGACCTCTACGTAAACATTGTTTCTTAATTTCCCATAGAGAAACTGAGCTAGCAAAAGGATTAACCTTACCGGCCCAAATTCAGTAAGTACAATATTGTAAAGACACCTCTTGAAACCAGGTAGATTCACGTAACTGAATGAATGTAGCATTCAAAGGCTACACAGCAAAAAAATTACCAGGAGTCTGATTGTCAAAAAAAGTCCAGATTCCTTCAAAGGGAGTTGCATTTGTGAAGTGCAGAATGCGCGCTGCGGTCTGAATTCCAGCTCTGAATGGGTATTCACTAAATGCGAGCTCTTTCTTTACCTTTTATAACTCGGAAAGACGGAGCTCGCCTTCTAAGATTTGCTTTTTTTTCTTTCGAAATCATTAATTTTTTTTCGGCCATACTCTAGCCGTCTGAGATGGTTTTGTGAATACGCGCTGCCTTTTCTTCGGAGACTAAAGAAAGTCCAAGTTTTGTTGGCATTTTAGTTATATAAATAACAAATTGTTGTGCTAAGCCAGCGACAAAAGAAACAATACGGAAAGTGGCGCTACTCTTGTTCATTAAAGAATTGCTTTGATGTTGAGTAAAATTTATATTTAACACATACAGTTTCTAATATTTAAAGAACAGCCACGTACATTATTATTATAGTATGTGAAACATACAACGCCATCTTTTACCATGTTGAAAAAATAGAAGTTGTAAAGAAGTTGTAAAAAATGTAAAAACAATTTGATAATTGGGTTTTCTTTTGTTACATTATACTTATCTTTGATTAAAACTTAAGTACTCATTACGAGACTGTTTTACTATAACTCTGCTCTGCTCTGCTCTGAGGCAGCAGCAGGACCAACAGTATGGCAAAGACGTAAAAACGAAATGCAGACATCATACTATAGAATTAACAAAATCGCGTTTTAAATGCAAAACCAACGGTCTTGTCCACTAAATTTTTCACAAGCAATTTAAAAAGTTACGGACATTCGGTCCTGAGTCAACAAAAAAGACATTGTCCGTAACGCTGTTAAATATGCCTTCACTCGTTGACAGAATACCGAAACATCAAATTTTTAGACACCTAACGTCAGCTGCAGACTTGCGAAAAAATTATCAGTCGCCGTCAACCTAAACGCAACTTTGCTTCAGAACTGTAAGGTGGAGTCTCGATTGCGGAGTCGATTCAAACTTAGCTCCGGGTGTATTCAGCGTACTCACGGCAGAAACTTTTCAGAGACTCTCTCGCAATAATAATTTATATCGCCACCCCAGCCAGCCTTTATGATGAGAGCGACAAATGGGAACGGAGCTGGGTAGGAGAGATAAAGAAATTATACCGTTGTGTATGTAGACATGTTTTATTGCCGCTCGTTACGACAGCAATGAGCTGATTACGACGTTTGTCATAATTATCGGTATCGGAGTTACCAGAGAAGTGCCTTGGAATCATTTATTTGAACTAAATCCTTTGACAAAGGACGTCATAAGGAATGGGGTCTTGGTCCGTATGAAGATTTAGTTTATTATTATTGTCATGATATATTTTTTATAAAGGACAATCTAACTCCTGGATATTTCCGCATTGGAGTGGGCCGTTTAAAATCCGTGAACGTTTGCTATTAAGTACATAGAAATACTGCATACATAAAAATATTTAGTTCCATCGTAATTAATAATTTTGAGAAACCGACGTCCGTAAAAATGTTACCAAGAACCGTTCACGAATTTTTACAACTAAATTAGTATTCAGCATATTTTTACTTGGTCCTGAATTTCTCAGCGTAACTTACGAATTGTAGTGTTCTTTTTAACTTAAGTAGTGAAAATTACAGCGTTGCGAAATAAAAAGTATACTAATTTGAAGGCACATTTTCGACTTGAAATGGTACTTTCGTTGAATGCTGGTACGAATAAAAGTGAATGCAAGTATGAAATTCTCCAACATTATTGTCTAAGCGTAAGTTGGCTGGCAGTTCTGCTTAGCTAACTTAATTAGAATTTCTGAACTGCACTCCGCCGGAATGTTCTTGCCTAAACTATTATGGTGGCCGAGCATTCGAAATAGTTAGACGACATAAAAGTATTACTTTCGTGCTCACAGTGCTGAATAAAATAGAAAGATTTAAATTTTCATGTGAAGTTATTTAAGTTTGAGGTTTTTAACACTCCTAGTTTTGCATCCTCCATGGCAATCTCTCCATGGAAAGTAGTGTTCATGGATCTTCTTATTTTATTTTGTTGACCGATCTTTGACCGCATAACCCCTCTACTCGCGTATATCTTAAAGTCTCGCTTGATGTCATAACCTCGCTACTTGCATGGATCTATAAAAGTCAAGTAACATTAGGCGCGGTCAGTAGATGGATGTGTGACCACTAGTAGCAAACATGAATCAGAGCAGCGTGGTAGAGTATGTTGCAAACCTTGCACAGTTGTCGGAAAGAACCGTGTCCAGTAGTGGGACAAAAAATGTTGTAACGCAAGTCCATAAGGGTTAAGCTCGTTAATATCAAGCCATATTAGCTTGTAACGATAAAATAGTTGTGAGGAAAATACTGAAGATTAAAAATTCTTTGTACCGTACCGTGTAGGTGACAGGAGATGAATTTACAATAGATTCTTTCTTCAACTACATCGACTCCTAGGAATGTCTCAAAGAGTACAGGAAAATATCTGAGATTAGTTACTATAGTGAGTCAATTTGTTAAATTTAAAAGCAAAGGAATATTGAACACTAAATCTATTTTTATGATAGTTACAGATTAAAACGTAAATGTATAGAACAAGGACGTTTTTGTGCAAGTATGGTGTTACATCATCATTGATTTTTTAATTATCTGCCTACTACCTATTACTACTCAAAAGTTTACCTCCAACTCTATTACGTATGTATGATATATTACAGAAACACTACATTTCTTTGAAACCGGTTCCGAGACCGTCGCTTAATCGAATTTGCTTTAAATTACAATTAATATCATTTTGACGGGCAGCGAGAAACGATTCGTCCGGAAGGCACGATCGCACATTCCAATCGTACGCGTTATTTCTTCGTCCCGTTTTCGTCCCGTTTCCGTCCCGCGTCGACGCCTCCACTCGTCATTTCGGACCCTCTTCAATCCTCACCTCGCAAATTGAATTTGATCCGTTACAGCGTCGCACGCTCGTTTGTCTCTGCATTGATGAGTTCCTTTTGTTTTATTTTCGGCGAAATGCGTGTATCGTCCCAAAAAAGTGACAAAACTTTGACTTGGCACTCGGTTGAGGAGTGTTTGCGATGTTTTATGAGTGGTACGTGCGATTGATTCGAGTAACGTATGTAGATGCTGTGCTTGTTTCACTGTTCCTTACGAGGGGCTAAATTGTTGATTAGACGTCGAAATTGAGTAAGCGCAGACGTTGCTTTTGTCGTTATTGGTTTATCGCCTTATTTGTTGATATAAGTCTCAAAAGCAACTTTTTAAACTTGTTTGACCAATTTTAGAACTGGATCGTCCGTTGACGTAATAAAAAGGATTGTGGCAATTTTTTTTATTGTATTGTATATTCATTTCCCTGGATAGATAATATCTTCTTGTCTTTTTCTTTGTCGCCTATAATCATCAAAAGGGGACAGTACACCCATAATAAAAGCTCATATTAGCAGTCTTCTAGTGTCCCCACTTACATTATCATAGCCCCAGGCTTAACTATTCGTCCGGCGAACTATTAAAAACCTTTATGATTTTTATTTCACTGGCCCTTTTACCCTCACCTCAATGCATCCCTCAGATGGGATCTAAATTACTGTGTAACAATAAACTTTTGAGATTAAAGGGTGTCTGGGGGCCCGAAGCATGTGAGAATGTGAACAAAAGTAGCGATGTGATGAAAAACACGTTCGTGGTGTTATGAAAAATGCAAATTTTTCCCACTTTTTTAATTATTTGCTTTCGTACTTAGAATGAGTTATGACGTAAGTTATTAAAATATTGATAGGTATAGTTTTTTTTGACAAGTAAAACTAACTTATAAATATGCTTAGAAATACATATTATTATCATACAATCTAAATTATTATTACGAATTTAATTTGTCTAAATATAAAAAAAAAGTTAATGAACTCTTCATTATTTTGAAGGCTACATTAGTAAGAACCAATGTACTAAAGAAGTTTCACTTCTTCCACGCATAATCTTACACGTTGTTTAACATAAAAAATTACAAGGCCTTTTCACAAGACAAGTAACTTACATAATAATAAGTCCATTTAAGTAGAATAAAACAGTCCATAGTTCTAGCGTTTAAGGATCGCTAGTACGAAAGGGTACAAGTCAGTAAGTTCTTTAGCAATTACGAAGTGCAACATACGGTCCAGTAAGTTTCTTTAAACTTCACTCACTTGTTCTTTATTACTTGCACGAGCTTCAAAGTATCTGCGTATATTGTAAAACTTAGGTTTAATAGGGATTTTTCGGATTCAATCTAAGTTTCTGGAATAGCTCGTTCGAAATAATGGTTGGATTTTAGTTTAGAGCGGTTCGTTATGCTATTTTTATAAATATTAGACAGTGTAACTAGTAGCAAGTGGTCGCTATTTTACCTCAAAATTCCAGGTCTATAAGGCTGAATTCCTATCCTATCAGAAAGGTCGTTGTAGCAACCATTGCCGTGTCCCGACCTCGGTAACTATCGTTATATAAAAAACGAATTCTGTCTATACTATATATGCAGATGCATTGGTCCTCTTAAGAACTAAGATGTTCACTTCAAATGTAGTTAGGTGTTTTTTTATAAAATTTCAGTAACTAACAAGTTTGCTGTCCATGTGATAGTAAGCATTGCTGCATCCCATGGCTATAATCGACCCCAGAAAAGAAACTGAAAATGAATGTTTCGCTTTTAATTGAAGGACTTCTTCCTTCAAGAAGGTCCGCGGGCTAACTTTTACCCATATGCGTTTTAGATTTCCTAAAAACATGACCCGTGGTATTTAAAACATCACGTAGTATAAACAACTTCATCTACAATATTACAGACACACTACTGGAATGTGTTTGAATTTTATTCACGAAGTTGCTTTGAGAGATCGCAGTCAGAGTTGAAGGAGTTTGTAGCGTAACTTCGAGTATTGCTGTCACACAAGTTTGGGGACTCTGTACGGGCTTTAGACCAAATGGTAGTCAAAGCACGTTGTAGTTACCATTTGACTTTATAATACGGTTCATATACTGTATCTACATGTCTATGTATGATAAGTTATTTTGTCTGTCATTGAAATAGTTATTTTGTCCTCAAGCCCCTTCAAAAAAAAATCAATAAAGCTATAATATAAGTATTGCTCATAAAACAATAGTGTATAAGTAATATATCTTTCTACTTACTTATAGGTAAGTAGGTATATAAGACACGCGTCATCTGTAAATCTGATGATGAAAAATGATTAAAATATATATGCCTGTTAACTGAAAAGAAAAACTACCAGTAAAACTGTATAATGATAATGTAATTATAACGATGCAGTGATATTTACTTCTAATAAGACTTTATGCCTTTATGTATTAATTACATACATCTAACAAATAAACAAAGTTACGACTGCAAGCGTCTATGATATCGTATCTAAATTCAACAGCAATTCCACAAGTACGCAAGTCTCCAACTTGTATGTTTGACACCAATAACTTGGCCAAGTTGGCCAACTTGGCCAACTTCGTCCCCCGGCACTTAAGGCAATCACAACTACAACAAATGGAATTTAATCCAGAGTGGCTTAATAAATCAAACGTGGAAAGGACATTTTGTTATCGATAAGAAATTTGACTACTAATAACGTGACATTTAATAGTACATCATATCATACACGTATAGCCAAATCACTTTAGAGACGTTTTTGTAGTTGTAGTAGTGCACCGTCAGCAGGTAAAACAAATAATATTTATATATTTTTTTATCAGTAAAATTTTACACAAACGTACAAATTATCATCGTGAACTTCTGCAAATACAGACAATTCGGAGTAATCTTTGTTTTAGTTTTCATCAGACTAATGGTTATTGTTATTAATGATTCTTTCTAATATTGTATCTAAAGTCTATTAATAGGATCTATTTTGTAGCTTATAATTATTATACCAATTAACATCTATGAATTATAAAAATATTTTTACCAAAAAAATAAACCGAATTCTATGTCACTAAAAAGTAAGAAAGAATAATTTTAGTTCCTTGGAATAAATGTTATATTAGTACATAGTTCTGAAGTCGGCGCTCAAAATCATACATACATATTTCGCTGAATTATCATGTAAACTATGTCAATACGAGCGCCGACAATAATAATAAGCCACAAACAAATTAAAAGAATTTTGATTAAATTTATTACAACATTAAAACGAATTCTAGAAAGCAATACTTATCAAGACAGACATCCAATATAATCCATTTTAGTTCACGTCATCAGCAGTTGTTCAAATCAAAATATAATAAAGAGGGATGGAAATAAAACAAAACGACGCCCCGGGATAAATGAGTTTCTTTGAGATTATTTATCCAGATTCAGAATTACATCGTCCATCTGTTTTTAATCAAATACATTTTTTCTGTCACAAGCTTTTAATAGGTTTATACTTGCGACTTCTTTTGCTTCGGGACTAAAGTATATTGAGTACAACTGAACAACGATGAATTTAATTTTTCCGCTTAGATACTAAACTCTTGTTTTTCTAATAACAACTTTTCTGTACAATATTATCAGTTAGGTCATTATTGTGTTGTGTTGTCCTATAGTTCCGGGACCAGAATAGGGCTACGGTATCCCCTGCCTATCGTAAGGGACAACTAAAAGGGGGCTTTAGGGGCTGCGGGTAGAGTGAGAGCTCGAACAGTTCATCTAGTGGCCCTAGAAAAGGCCGCGGTAAGTGTGGTCGCACACCGTCGTGCACCTGACGGCGGCGAGAACAGTGCTCGCCCGAGCTAAGCCCGATGGGTCAACGCGCTCTGACGACTTCGACTGATGTTCCTTTCTGAGACCGTGGAGTCCTCTTCGCAGCGCCGTGGATGGCTATCGGTAAGGTTTTAGTGCAGTAAAAATCCCACATAACCCAGCGTCGCTCCCAAGGCATCGGGGCACCTTTGAAAGGTTCCCCCTCGCAAACAAAAAGAAAGGTCATTATTAGTGTATCTATTAGCTTGTTTTAAGTTCAATATTTACTCGATTTATAAGTTATAAACTTCTATATTATATGTTATAACACTTATAACAAATACACTTACATAATTATGCCGGTTTGCCTGTCAAAATGTGGCCTCAAGTATAATTTAACTTTATGATCATATTTTTTCTGTTACATCTTTCGTTTTGCCTTATTAATATCTGAACGCGAAAAAGATCAAACGTACGTTGTTCATAGGCGTATAAAGTTTCGTTTATGTTTAAAATGTTCACTTATTCGCGCCTCCCAAGTGGTAGTTCATGTTATATTCATAAAGATACTCGTATTTCTATTTGGTGGGAATCGAAACTAAGAATCTTCACTTAGTTTCTGTAATAAAAAGTGAAGTCTGTGTTAATTTTTTTTTTGTGTTACGTTAAATAGTGGGCCAGAAATGGCCGTGATCAGGGACATCTGTAATCAACCCGAAATAGGAATTAAATTCTATCTTGTGGTAGTTCATTAACGTTAGCTGCAGTTAGCGTTGATGTTACACAGAAAGACCCTGTTACCATCTCCTGGGTTTTGTTCCTTGTTTTCTGCACACGACATCCACGGGAAGAGGCAGAGCAACGTTGCACAAGATAGACACCACACAGCATCTAACTAACACTAACTTAATCTACATTTTTTTGCAATTTTATTGCAGGTTTTATAGACCTGATGTTCGATTTGCAGATCCCATTGTTACCCAATTACAATGTTGGGGCGCGACAAACACTCCCAAACCAATACGTACGGACAGTGTAAACGTGTCAAAATTCCCTTCCGGCTTTCCGCAGTAATCCACAAATATCCGTTTAATGTTTTCTATTTTGATAATAAATAATATAGTAACAGTAAAATTACAAATCGCTAATGGTAAATTAGCACTTTTACCCATGAACTCCAGATAGGATTGGTGTTCCACCCGGATCCGCCATAGATGCTTTGCTACCTTTAAGGATTCATTTGAAATGCCTGGTTTAAGTATCTCTTCCTTACCACCACTCATGTTACCAACATTTCGTAACATATAACGAAATAGTACATTACGATACGGGTGACCTATGTTGCCTATTACGGCACGGCGTGAAGTTAGCGCCCGAGCGAAGCGA
>DWPV01008254.1:0-10134 GCA_018251915.1 Urbanus proteus proteus
GGTCAATTGTGGATTGATTTTTTTAAATATTTTATATGATTGCAGTAGCAAATGAGCATGCAGTCCGCCTCATGGTAAGTAGCCACTGCCGCCCATAGACATCTGTAGATAAGATCATAGTTTTATCTGAGGTCGGCCACAGATGCGTTGCTACCCGTGAGGACTAAGTTGGAATGCCTCGAATAAAAATATCTCCCTTACCACATCCTTTAAACCAGACATAGGTAGATAGACTTCATTGATTGATTTTGTTATATAAACATTTCAGACCAACCAGAAATCATAGCCACAATAATGATTATTAGCAGTAGCTCTCAATAAGTTAAATGTCTTTTAATTTGTATAACTTATTTAGTTCCCATTCGTTGCTCTGAATATTCATATCAACATCATTTCATATTTTTACTTACTGACTAGGTTTTTGGGTAAGAAAATAAAAGTTGAAGTTTGTTAGGTACATTATATGTCTATATTCAGAATCTTAATTCTATAATTTATCACTAACTAAAGTTATAATAATTAAATTAGGGGTCTACATGTACAAAATTGTTTATATACAAGAACTTTCATGCAGTTATATTAAAACTAGTTGGTAGGTATATCAGAGTAGGTTACATCAGGGCTTACATTCAATACCTACACTTACGTATGTGGAAATGGACACACAGACAAACAGGAAAATATTCAAAAACTTTAAAACACTGATACACATTTAAAATCCAATCGATCAATCCTTTGAGTTTAAAATTTTCTGAGTAAATGTTAGCTTTTATTCATTATAACGGTAATCGGAATTGACTGCTTCGGAAAGTTCGAGTCATTGCGAAAGTCGTAAATAATGTAACAAAGGCGTATTTGGATACGGTATCGACATGTTTGCTTAAACGTGCAACGTAAAGATTACACACGAAACGGGCATCGCCCGACGCGATCGAGGTGGCATGATATTGGCAGTAAGCCACCTGCGACCGAATACCATTTCAATATCAAAGAAAAGTTACAACGTTCACTATATTTACACACATTTAACGACTGGACATTTGGCACAATAACGTATTACGTTCACACACTGCCCTCTGACGTCACTAGCCACTACGGGTTCTGAGCAAATATAGGTATGCAGAGATATCTACAGAAATACTTTAGCCTCACCAGCCAGACTTATAACAACGGTGAGTCTTACTCTATTTATTTACATCTCACAATCAGTCATACATAGTATTACACTTTTGGCAGACGAATTTTCACTTAACTCCTTATAAGACTTAATTAAAATCGTTCAATTACCATGCTTCGATACGTTGACTAAAACAGCCGTAAAATATCGAAGGAGCTAACCACAAGCTTGTCGCAATATTCGGTTTTCTATACAAATATCAAGAGCAAAATAAATAATTTAGTTGGCACTGTACGTCGTCCTTAATAGGCCGGACTAAGTTGCTAAATTTCTATTGAATAATTTACTTTTAAATAAGAAATCTACAATTTTCTGCTATACAGCATTAAAGTTGAAACATACCTATTTCACAACCGGGTACCGATGTTAGGTGTTGGTATGACTTGAAACTACGATGAAGATGATACCTATTGAATATTCTAGAGTTTCTAAACTTGAGATTTAAAATTTGATATTGTCAAGAGTCAGGTTAATTCGAGAAATTTCTAGAAATTGCTATCATAGTCCGAGCGACGCCGCGAGAAGTGTGACCGTGGGTACTCCCCAGTGTACCCATACACTTGAGAGCCGCCGCCTGTCTGCCCGTATAATTGCGATCCTCCGCCGTAGCTAATGAAAAAGAAAGAAAAACATTTCAGAAAAACGTCTTGTTAAGTACAACATTCCAAGCGGAAATTAAATTCTCCATTGAGAGAAATACTTCAGTCGTTTCAGTTCACTCAAGATACGATCCTTGGTCTTACATAGCTATATTGTGTCGTAACTACACATTATTGTCTATATATGTTAGAGAATAGATTACTCGTAATTACATTGTATCGAATATAAAACTTGTTATGAAAGAGAATCAACTGAGACTGAAATAAAATAGATTGAATTTCTTTTAGGAATTTGTCATAGAGAATCTGTAATTTAGTAATCTTATTATATCTCATTTAAAAATAAAACAGTAATACATACTGTGTACTAAAAACGACTGAATCCTGGCAATATATCCGTATATCCATTATTCTAAACCTGACTTGAAATGATAGTTAAAAATAATAAGTTAAACTACGTAATGCTGAACAATGATGGATATCTATTGATCGTCACTTG
Organism: Urbanus proteus proteus; assembly: GCA_018251915.1. Lineage (NCBI taxonomy): Eukaryota > Metazoa > Arthropoda > Insecta > Lepidoptera > Hesperiidae > Urbanus > Urbanus proteus. The sequence goes on from DWPV01008254.1 coordinate 2,276, forward strand.
TCTTTTCAAAAAACTCAGTAACAACGTGCATTACTTCATAAAACTTTGCTAATACTAATTTTAACAAAACTTACCCATACCCATTTCCTGTAGCTCCGTAGATCTGCGAGCCACGCCCAGAGTCGGGCGTGTAATGCTGCATGTACTTCTGCAGCTGCGGAGTCCATTCCGACCGCCAAGAGTCACCAGGGTTCGGGTACGCCAGTTGTTCGATGAACGCCGTTGACATGCGCTGGATAGATAAATTTCAACTTTAGATACAATATGAGTATTTCCGTGGATTCAGTGGCGGATTTAGACATTTGCCGCCAGTAGGCTATTGAAATTTATCCGCCTCTGCCGACCTCTGCAAGTCAATACTTTAGTGTCGGGCCACACAATTAGAAAATCACAATTTGCTGCCGTCCATGGGGTGTTATTTACTAAGGAAACAGCCACCAATTCGACGCTGCGCCAACGTCGAATTAGATTTTCACTTATTTTGATGACGCATAAACGCAACCGCCTCGATCACAAAATATGACTTTACTTGTTAAAATTAAATGTTTATATTTCACAGGTGGACTCGACGTCGAGCAAAGCGACGAATGACACTTTAGTGAATTAAGACTAAGATATGTAGCAAAAAAGAGGTCAGCCAAGATAAATTCGGCGCCCCTTGAATCTGCCGCCCTAGGCTCCAGCCTATTTAGTCTATTGGTAAATCCGTTACCGTGTGGATCCCTGTTCTTTTAATTTTTGGTCGCTAATCAGTCGCCTATAGCCAGAGAGTTAGTTACTTAGACTTTTAGGTTATAAATTTATGAATTATAATTGATTTTGTGTGAACTTCCCACAACTCATCAAGAGATGTCGCCACTAGTATTCTGGTCAAAGCATCTTCCACATTATGTACAAATTTCGACCTGAATCTGTCGAAGATAGGCCGTTGCCTTCCCGTCACTGTCTAGACGAGATCTCCAGAGCCAAATTTCATGAATAATGATTGGTACATATACCAAATGTAAGGATTTATTGCATACCTTTCCTGAAGGAAGATAAGGTAGATCCCGCTCCTTCATTTGATGCATATCATCGAAACCTCCCATGTGACTCTTGTCCAATTCACGAAGCATGTCTTCACTCAGCGGAATTGGCTGCTTTGTTTTCGTACTCTTCTGTCGATTGACTAGCTGAAATATGAATTAACTTTTTAGTATAAATCCATACTTACTCTTATGATATTAAATCCATAGGATTATAGCACATACCACTGTGACCCCAAAGATGACGACAAATAGAAGTGACGCAAGAGCAATGACGATAACAGCGATACCCCATTGTGGTAGCAACGATTCCTCCTCAGGTTCTTCGATTGTAGGTTCTTCGCGTTTTGGCAACACTGAAACAGGAATGTATTAGTAGTAATAATAAGTTAAAGAAAAGTGTTTCTTGAAACTAACAATTCAAAATATTAACTTCTTTTTAAATGGTAATTTCAAACTTTTGGAAATTCGAATAGTAAGTTCATATTTACCAATAAATTCTGTATATGCCGGATCCATAACAAACTTTCCTATTTCTAGTTTTCCAGCTGATTTGTCAATAGTCTTTGTCATCTTTTCATCGCTCTTTCTCATTCTATCTTCGTCTGGTTGGTCACCCAGCATCATATCAGGATCAAACTGGTCATCTATCTTCTGTTCTTCTAGTACAGAACCTGGTTTAGCTGAGTGAAGAGACTTGTGGAACAATTTCTTAAGTTTCAGAGTATCAACTCTCTCTTCAACTTCGTTTAGTTCGATAAAATAGTCCACCAGTACAGAGCCTTCACTAAATCCGTCTATGCGGATTCCTTTGTACCATTTGTTGAGTAAATCAGATTTTGAGTAGACGGAATTGAGCTGAAAATCATTATTATTATTAATAAGGGCCTAGTGATAATTGTAAGAGTAATCATCATTTCTATTTACCAAATTGCATGGAATGTTTTAAAAACTTCTTGTATCTAATTATTAAACATACACGTAACTCTTTGACGTTTTGATACAGACATGATTAATTATTGTAAAATTTACACTTTACAAACTAAATTTTATGATTTTGATATACCGTATTTTTTATCGTCGCTAAAGATTAACTGTTACTAATTTATTAAGGGTTGACACGTTTTTTCAGTAATGACCATTCTATACAACCTTTTATGTAAGTTAGTAGTTAAAAATTAATAATACTGTAGTATCCACAAATATTTCTTTTATTATTTTTAAATATCAAATAGTAAAAAAAGATAATTGTTACCTCTTCTTTAACCTCCTTAGCTAATCTTTGCCATTCAATTGTATGTTGGTCGAGTAACTCAGGCACCCATTTTACTCCTGTAAAAAATACGATAAATATTATTCTCAGACTTTCGAGACGATAAACACAAATATCATTACTGTGACACAAAATATATTTAGGTAAAGGATGTTACATATGAGTATGTAAATTAACAAAACTCTGTGTGGACTTACCTGAAACTATTTTAATGGTAGCTGCGATATCACACTCTCGTCGGCATACTCCAGGAGTGGTCGGTGGAGGCGGTGCTGAAGTCGTTGTAGTCGTAGTCGTTAGACGTCGAGTAGTAGATTCGGTACTAAGGTCTGATAGTGGTGTAGTAGATGTAGCGTTCCGTTGAAGTTCCAGCAGACGCTCAATCGAAAATGGTGTGGTTGATGGAGAAGGCCAACCAGTGAATTCAGTTGAAGCTCTGAAACATTAAAAAAAATTAAGCACCATGCTAATTGTCTATAATTATATTATAACTTATTTTGCTTTATTTACCTTGTAGGCCAACCCTTTTGAATCTTTGGAGTGACAGGGGGTGGACCAATACTTGTTCTAGAAGTAGTACTCTTTCTAGTTGATTTGCCTCCTGGTCTAGACGGAAACACTAATTTTATGCCACCGGGTGCTTTTGTTGATGGCGCAGGCTCTTCAACTTCCTCTGATTTGTTTAATTTAAAGCCTGGTGGAAGAAGGCTTGAAATGTCAGCTACTTTGATTAAAGGAATGTCTTCTTTAGCTTCTGTGCTATTAGGTTTAAATCCAGGAGGCAAAAGGGCTGATATATCGATAGACGCAGGTTTAATAGGAACATTCATAACTTTAGGTTTTACTGTAGTTGCAGCAGCAATAGATGTACTGTTTGGTTTAAAACCTTTTGGTAAAAATGCCGATATGTCAAGTTTCTCTACCTTGTCTAGAATATCCACTTTGGTGTCCTTATTATTAGATGTTTCGGAGGCGGGAGGCTTATATCCGGGTGGTAAGAATTTACTGAGATCGTCTTTTTGAATCTTTTTATTTTCTTCCTGCGATCTGTTTTTGGGTTTATATTCTTTAGGAAGTAATGATTTGTCATCAAGTATAATAACTTTATTTTTAGAGCTGATTCCAGATGATCGACCTAGAGTAGCATTAATAATTATATTTCTAACAGTTGATGATGTTGGAGATACAGTTGTAGTCGTTGTGGTCGTTGTAGTTGTTGTTGTACTAGTACGTTTGTCTTTAAATGATAATCTTGGTTTGTAACCTGGAGGCAGTAGGCCCGATAAGTCATCCATAACAGTCACCAATGAAGGTTTCTTTTTGGGTTTAGGCGTTGTTGAAGTTGTTACTCGTGGAGTGAATTTCTTTATTAGAACAGGTAATGGTTCAGGTGAAGACCTTTCTGTGATAACAGAAACCTGAGTACTCTTTAGTGTAAATACGTTAGGGGGAGTAGGTGTAGTACTGGTAGTTGTTGTTGTAGTTGACTCTGTAGTGGACTCAGTTATAAGTTCAATATTTTTATTATTATTATCCAAATTTCCAGATAACACAGCACTCGAAAGTTCTGATTGTATACTATCCAATTTATCATTAATATTTTCCGTTGAAGAACTACTACTTTGACCAGATACATCTTTTGGATTTTTCGTTACAAATTCTTCATCATCTTCATCTTCCTTTTCATCAGTCAGAACTTGTTTCTTTTCTTCTTGTTCTACTGTTGGGAACGGTAAGAATCTGGCTCCTGAAACACTTCGGCTTGTTTGTACTGATGCTACTACTATCCAATTTTCGGTGGTTACGGGCGACGTATCGTTACTTTCACTACTTAGCATAGATGTACTCGTTCCTGTAGTTTTTGGTGTACTAGGGGGGTAAGTTACATCCGGTATAGAAATAGTTCCATTAACGACGCTCTTAGTAGTTACAACAGAAACCACTTCTTGTCCTAGTATAGATGGTGTTTCTATTGATGTTACATCTTCGTTAGAGAACGTCAATTTAAGGCTAGGCGCTGTAGTATCCTTAACATTATCAGGTTGATCAATCAAAGTTGTGTCAACAAATTGTTTAAAGTTATCGTCTTTAACCATTGTTTTTTCCGGTTTCATAACCAATACGTCAAATGCTGTAACATTTAAATTACTTTCTTCGGTAGTTTTATCGGGTTCTTCAGATGCATCGTATTCGTCATAAATATCGGTAACTTGTTCAGAAGAATGAGTTACTGGCGCCTGCGTTGTATGTTTTACCTCGACACCGTCAACTTCGTCATAATAGTATTCTTCTTCACTTTCAATATCGTCTTCAGATTCATCATCATCTAGATTATGGTCTTCAGTTGTTGTAGTTGTTGTTGATGAAGTAGTTGTTTGTTTCTCACTTGATGTTTCAACAGACTCTTCGGGTGATATTTTGGACATATTATCGACATTCATGGAACTTGCGTCAGGCTTGCTATCATCAGAATCTGTATTATTTGTATTATTGGACTTAATAACTTCAACGTCAAAAGAGCCTTGAGTATTTTTCATCAACTCTCTAAACGAGCTAATATCACTGATGTCATCTTCGAGTAATGGTTCTATGTCTAATACAGATTTATATTCTGTAGAAGGACCCTGATATATGTTAGGCGTATCTTCGGATGGTTTTAAGTTGGTATTGTCCGAGTATGAATTTGCAATTGGTGTGTTCTGACCATTCTTCTTACCGTCTGAAGTTGGTGGATTATAGTTAGAAAATCTTGAACTATTTGGTTTGATATTCAGTCTTTGCTTGTTTGCAAGCTTGGTAGGATTGTATGTGGTGACTTTATGATGATCGAATAAATCCTGATTATCATTGTCATATTCATCATCATGTGTTATATGACCAGACTGGCCATTACTTTTTAGGCTATTTCCATCAAATGGTATGTTTTTAAATCTATTATTTTGTAAATAGTCGATATCTGGATTATTTAATGTTATCTGACCCAAAAATGTTTCGGGTTTTGATGGATCATTTTGATAGGCAACCGAGTGTATCTGTGAAACGTCTGGCCTTTTCGTTGAAGCTGGATGAACAAGTTGGAAATTGAATGGTAGAGCTGGCCTAAATCTTTGCCTTTGTGACGGTGTAAATTCTGGTTGATTAACATAATACTGCGTTCCAGACTGACTTCTGCCTGTCGGCAACTGGAACGGTGATGGGTTTTGGTTGTAGTTTGGACTAGGGAACCTCACGTGCCCATCATTATACAGAGGTTGTTGTGCAGTGGGCGCTACTCGGTAACTGTCGCCGTGTTCGAAGAATGTCGACGGACGGTTGTTTGGAAATAAAGGCGGTTGAACTTGAGCGAAACTTCTTTCTACAGGTGTGTAATAAAAGTCGTTTTCATCTGAAAAGAAAGATAAAATTCTATTAGACATGATATATAAATCTTTGTTTATATCTTAAAATACTAAATTTATCATACATAATTCACGGAGTACAGTGTTTAAAAGAAGTTTTCCTTGTATGTATCAGAAAAATACAGTGCAAGTATTCACCAGTTCACAGTTCATAAGTAATAAAAATGTTTAGTCATTATGATGCGTAATCGTTGAGATATGTAGCGTGAAGAATGCAGACAAAGTTCCTTTGAATGCAGGATGAGGGACAAGTTTTATGGAGAATGCGATTTAAATATTGGATTTATTGCTTTTATAACTGTCGTTTGAATATCTACATAATAATCTGAATTCCATTGCAAGTATAAATAAATATAAGTATCATGTGTTTTCATTTTTCATATTATGGAAGTAAGAAACGAACGTGCAGCCCACCTGATAGTAAATGGTCTCTGGCGCCCATGAACATCTGTTATACATAAGTATATAGAAGGTTCGTGGTCTTTTTCCAGATCTACAGGCTGGAGTTATGGCATTGGGACCAACGTTGGGACAAATGTAACTATTGGCAAACACGTGTTTGGCCAATAGTTTGATCCTTTCATTTTTCCATCACCTTTGTTATCCAATCAATCCATTATTAAGTAATCACATTACGAATTTATATGGCATACATATCAATAACCTCGATAGTATTTAAAATTTGTTACATAATTGATTATGAGATTCATGCAATTATATCGTATAGTAGTGTTTTAAATCTACCTACTGACTTTCAAAAACTAATTTCACTTTGTCAGTGCCTAAGTATTAGCTATTTAAAGCCCACAGAAGACTAAGAATTTTTATTACCTTAATTATTGAAATTGATATTTAAATTGCTTGTAATGGGTCTGTTAAGCCATTGCGGGCTTCTTATTGTGATGATTTTACCGAATTTTTATAATTACTTTGTTAGAAATTTATTGCGGGCTTTTTATTCAAAAAAATAATTGTTTATACTTTAAAATTCCCTGATTTATAGAAAGCTAAATTGGATATGAACTGTAACGAAACAAACTTATCGGCATGTCAATAGAACAATGAATAGTTTTTTTTAATAATTAATGTGATCTTTTCAAGGCATAAACATAAGTCATTTGTTTTGATTTTCATTATTACGTCGATAAATGTATACCTCAAAGGGTTATACAGATATAGTGTAACAAGTAGATGTTGATAGTTCCGAGACCCACCCTAATATTTCATGTAGCTCTTAATCAAGAAAGTTATCAACATAAACTAACCTTTCGACCCTAGTTTTCGCAATATGGCCTCGGTCGCTTACATCGTTCGGAAAGATAATCTGAAGAAAATTACTTTCCTGTGGATCATATCCCTAATTAAGAACGACGTCGGTTCTCATCAGGGCTCAAGTGGGAATAGGGCTGTCAAAATTTGATAAATATGAAATATCGTTTATTTATGAATAATGGCTTGTTTTTTGTGTAATTTTAATGGATGATTGATGATGATTATTGACTATTCAGTTTACAATAATTTAAAATCAAATATATTTATACATTAAATAGTATGCCGGTTTTCTTATAAAATTTCAGTGGTAACCAATTTAAAATCAGTTTATTCATTTTAGGTATTATAATTTAAGTTAATACTTAGAAGCAATACCTTATTCGAAGTTTTTAAGTCAAATAGAACAATATAAAAACTAAATAAATTGTGTTACGTTGTCATTAATTCATAAGAGTATCCGCAAACTGCAGACTTTTCTTAAGCCTATAGTTGGGTTGTTTCCTTAATCAGTATGGAAAGATATGCATATGCGCACATTACAGCAAGTTTGATGGACTTCCCGATTGCGATTTTCCGATTCGAACTGTCGAATCGGCCAACTATATACGGCCTATAGCGATATATATCTACATAGTTCATATATAAAAAATTACAATGTTTTTTTTTATAACATGTGAGTAGCAAACGAGCTTGCAGTCCACCTGATGGTAAGTAGCCGCTGCCGCCCATAGACATTTGTAGTCAACCCCAGACATGATCACGGTCATACCTGGGGTTGAACACAGATGCGTTGCTACCCCTGTGGACTGAAATAGAACGCCTCGGATAAGTCTGTCTCCCTGACCACACCCTTCAGACCAGAACACAGCAGTGCTTAACACTGCTGTTATA
>DWPV01008255.1:0-10134 GCA_018251915.1 Urbanus proteus proteus
TTTTTAATACATGTCTGTATTTTTTTATATTGCTTTTCATAAAATTTTTCAATGACTAGTTAATAACAGAGATTACTGACACATATTTAACTATTTACAACAATTTTTCATCTGGCCATGACACTTAAGATAGCTAAATAAATGGACCTTCTCAATATGTAGATAAAAAAAAATAACTATTAAAGTATTGCCTAATGTTTTATACCAAAATTACTTTCGTGACCCCGTTATCAAAGTGTATTATGACGTGATTTTTGATGTGACATGAAATTTAGCTGATGCAAGATATTTATCATTAAGGTAACAGCCGTGCTGTGTAAAATCTTTGTGCTTTATTTTATAGAACCCTTTGTTATTAAACTTTTTTACAGTAAACAGACTTGAAATAGCTCACCATTTGTGATGGTCATAATTGAAAGAGTAATGCAAGGTATGCATTTTGAGAAAATTTACAAAAATCAAAATACCACGATGACTCTGAGAGCTTGGAGAAACAAAAGCAGTTTTCAGCAGCAGCAGCAGCATATTTTCGGGTAGGTCTTTGTGTGACATACACGTGGATGCAAGGTGGTCCACTATTTACAGGACATGTGGCCAACCTAAGTACAACTTTAATCTTACCTGGGATTAATTACAAGTACACATAGGTAAACCTGATAGCAAATTATGAAAATCTCACCGTCAGCTCAGCAGTAGCATCTGTCAGCACATCAGGGGTGTACCCTATTCTGATGCCTCTTTTCTTACACTCGGCCACGTCAATGTGATCATGGCCGACAGAGATAGTCGCCACAACCTTCAGCTCTGGACCAGCAGCATCTAGGAGTTCCTTGTCTATCTTATCTGTTAGGGAGCAGTAGATTCCATTCACTCCTGGCACAGCCTTCAGGAATTCTGATCTCGGTACGGGTGATGGTTTATCCCATAATTTTACATCACATCTGAAACAGATATATTTTATGGTGACTTTACCTTTATTATTTTAAAAAAACAATTAATTTGTACTTTGTTTTTGTACTGTGTACTTATTGGTTTTATTTAGCCTTTACAGTTTACATTGAAACCCACACCTTTGGTGTAATTCTATTAAGAAAAAGACCGAAATTATCAGCACTGTGAAAGTATATTTACGCTACATAAATTTAATTACCAAAATATGACATTCAAGATAGTTGGACTCTTGAATACTGTTTATATTAGTTTAGATCGCATTGCTTTCATGGCATGAGGAACTTTAACGTAAAGCTTCAAAAGTAATAAAGCAACAGTTATTTATTAAGTACCTAGTTATATAAAAAGAAACTTACTCCTTTTTGAGTAGTTCCACACCACTCGCCGGCATGTCGGACCGCGTCACGTAAACTTGGAATCTTCCGCTGCTCATGGCTCTTAATTGTCTCGACAAGTCGCTACGTACTAAGCTAGACAACGCGGCAAATCCTTTATAAATCATGAATCAATTCAACCTATTAGCGTTTTTATGTCACAAAGTTTAAGATCACAATTTCCGTATTTTCTTGTTCTCGCAAGGTTACGGTAAATACTTCGGCGGCGAGTCGCTCGTTTTTCTTTCGCTTCTAAAAAACGACGGCTTCGCGAAGTAAATGGTCAGATGCAAAGCCACTACGGTCCCAAGGATGACCTTGCCCTTAGTAGACTTCAGGAATGCCAGCCCGGACATAATAGCACTGTAACAGTACGAAAATTTCAATAAAACCACCTTTCAAGTTGGAAAAGATAAGGTGAAAGAAAATGAGGAAAAACTATTGACCTTGAGAAAAAGTGCCATGCTTCCGTTGCATGACGTTTTTATCACTTGACAAGCTAGGATTGCTGATAAGTTGTGTCAACTTGACGTTTATTGTCAATGTCATTATTTTATTTTATAAAGTTGTTTTACTACCGTGGATTCACGTTCTTTATAGCCAATCTTCATTTATTTCCTAACTGCGTCAGGAGGGTAATATTTTTCGAGCGCATTTGTGTGCATACAGAGTGAATTTTTCAATTGTTCGTGGATGGGGAAATCCGAAACTATAAGGATTAGCGAAAAATGGATTTAAGAGGCCGATTTTGATAAAAACTAAAACTGTATGTTCGTTTTTCAAAAAATTCATTTCTCTAGCCGGGAATCGAACGAGTTCATTTTGGTAAAAAAAATCACCCCTATATTATTTCGTCATCTGATAGTGTTGCTTATAAAGATCAAATTTTGGAAACTAACTGTATCTGTCAAACTAAACGGAAAGACTGTTTAAAAAAAAAACATTTTATCCACACATTATCATACCGCTGTACGTATAGGAACTTAAATATTACATTGCAAGAATTGAATTGCGTCCTCAATTTCGATCGATTTGACCTAGCTATGGAATGATAGGTACGTAGAATATCCCACCAATATGTTTTTTTACCCAACTAGATACCTATTTTGAATATTTATTTTTAACTAGCTGATCCCGCGGTTTCACCCGCATTAAAAAAGTAAAAAGGAACACTTATCTAAACGTAGGTAAGATTCCGCGCTCCCGGGAGGGGGCCCGTATGCGTGTGGAACGCGCGCTAATGTTTTTTCGAAAATTAAAGTAGCCTATGTTACGCCTTAGGCATTCAGCTATCTGCCGTCAGCCTTCAGCTAAGTCCCGTCAAAATCGGTCCAGCTGTTTAGAAGATTAGCTCAGCCTAACAGACAAACAGACAGACGAAATTTTTTTAATTGCATTTTCGTTATAGGTGTCGTGTATACTTTCATATGCATTGAGTAAAAAAATATTTTGAAATCACAAACAGACACTTCAATTTTATTTATTTGTACAATAAATTCTCATCTAGAAAAATTGATGATTGGAGAAATGAAAACATTTTCATTTGTAACGTGCACTTAACCAACATAAAACATCGACATACAAAGATAAGATATTAATTCTCCAATGAATCCACTTCTGTCCCATAGCAGCTGGGCTCGTGTATACTCACGTAAAATAATGATTTTTAGCCATAGCCCGCACTGCCTAAGTGGGGTGTTTAAATTCACACACTCTTGAGATATATACCTAATCTTTAAAGAACTTTTAGTCTATAGCTTTGCAAGGGATATTTAAAAATCAAAATTGCGTACCTAGGATCCGAACCACCCGATTAGTAGATTGAGTTGTAACTATTAGGTTGTCGTTGCTAACCTGAGTTCGATAAGATATAATGCTTCTTCCGTTTAATATAATTTTAATTCGTATTTTTTAATTAATAAACTATGCCGTAATTTATGTAATTACTTACAATTTTATTTCAAATGCTTGCAGTTTCACGAGTGTGAAATTTTATTTTTAAATCAACGTAATTAAGTTTATTGACGTAGATGGTTACATAGATTTATTGCTGTACTTAACTACTTCAAAAATCAGAGTTTTTGCTAATTAGCGGTTGTCCGCATATAACGTAGGCATAATAATGTGTAATTATTTTCGCCACGAAAATTTAATTAGCAAAATGTGTCGTTCACCAGACTTTCTTCTGGAAAAAGTGATACTTATGTACCTGTCTGCAAGGAATGCACGTGGTAATAATTAAAAGTGTGATCGGACTTTCATCTCGTTAGTGCAGTATCTAAACGCAACTTTAATACAGTGAGACATTGCAATGCACAAAATTTACGCCGCGGCCGCTCGGAAACCGATTCGTTTGCTGAAAAAATACGCAGACTTTCTACCGAGCAATTAGAAGATTCACACACGAAAGTGCAGTAAAGTTATTTAGCAACGCGACAAGGCGACGCGCGAAATGCAAGATTAATGTCCGAGTAAGCGCGAAACGCGAACGGAACGCTTTAACTTTTTAATTTACACGTTTCGGCGCGCTATTTAGCGTATCGTAGGGACGTACCTAATGATATAGTGAAATCGAAATATAAAATGGTCGCCGTTTATTTGTTTCGCTACGTTGCTGGCAGTTAATTAAACACATATCATAAACTCGTGATTAGCATCGTCTCAGTATGCGATATAAAATGCAAACGATATGTTATAATGAATGCGTAGAGAAAATACTAAGACAACATGTTTCGCCGGCGGTAATTATTGCGCACTGTAATAACTGACTCAGATTAATTATGATAGGAACAATAAATGGCAATAGCTAGATTATATCTAAGATGCCTTATTGTGTACATAGAGAAAATGCTTATACCAAGTCGATTGGGGATATAAGCAATGGTGCGAGCATTATCAAAGGGTGCGAGATTTTTATGCCCAAGTCAGTAGCGGATTTACCAATAGTTTGAGTAGGTTGGAGCCTAGGGCGGCAGATTCAAGGGGTGGCATATTTATTTTGGACGACCTTTTGGGTCAGATTTCGGAGACTATTTTGACTTGAGGACTTATTCTCGCTACCTTCCTCTTCGCCTAATTATTCGCGCTTGTGCCTACGTATTCGCGCAATGTGGCCTAAACCCTTCTCACTTTGGGAGGATTCCTGAGCCCAAAAAACAAAAAAAAAAGATACGGCAGTAGATATTTTGTTTCAGGTGATTAAACTGTTAGTAATATTATAGCACGAAAAATACCTGCTTACATATTTTTGTACGTATTTACTATATTTTTAACTTACTATATTTTTCAAGAAATACTACCTACCTATATGTAGGTAGGCATAACTAAATGCAGCTGGTTTACCTTTTTTATGATCGAAGTAGCAAACGAGCATGAAGTCCACCTGATGGTCAGTGGCCACTGCCGCTCATCGACATCTGTAATTAACCCCAGATAAAATCAAGGTCCTAACTGAGGTTGACCACAGATGCGTTACGTAAGTTACGTTACTACCCCTGAGGATTGAGCTGGAACGCCTCGGATAAGTATATCCCTTACTATACCTATGCTATTTTTTAATATTATTGTTATAAAAACGTATTTAATATTTATAAATTCGTAATACATATATAAAATTATAAACGTGAGCGAACTAGGCAGCATTTTAGATAGGTTGTTCTGATAACCTACAAAACGTGTTTAGTCTAACTAAAATGTAGGTGTGTCTGTCTGATGTAATTAAAGCGCACGATAGGTATCTTTTATGTGTTTTGTTTTGATATTATATGTTGTAGGCTCAGAAAAATAAAGTAGGTATAATCATTCCTAACAAAAAATGTTAGACATTTTTAAAATGGTCAGGTTATAAAAATGATTATGTGAGCATAAATAAAAAGAACTGACAAGGAACCACGCTAGTTTTGTGTAAATGTGGGTGTATAAATACATGAAAGTAGCGTGGTTTTTTGGCTTCACTCAAATACAAGGCGGTGAGTAATCCTATTTTATTTATCTGCGGTTGTAGGTCGCCGATTTTATTTTCATAAATGAATCTTATTAGTCTTAACTAAAATATTTTTTGATCTTAATTTAAATCGATTACGTCGTTTCTCGTCCAAAATTAATTTTGATTATCAATAATGAGTTCATTTATTAGCGATAGAAAACGATTATGTAATAGGTGTCACTTGTATAATATAGTTTATATAAAGTTGTAAAGTAAAAGTCTCGTTTTTATTTAAAAATCATTTCATTTGCATCCAATATCTAGTTTTTTTACAAAACTTCTAAACGAACAAGTTCTTTATATATAACCACTAGCTAATACCCGTGGTTTTACCCGCGTTAAAAAAGTAAAAACGCGTACATATTTAAACATAATTTTTCAACACTTTTTCAAAAAATTAAGTAGCTTATGTCACGTCTTAGACCTTCAGCTAACTTCTCAGCCAAACAGGACAGACAGACATTTTTTTACCTACCTATAAAAGTTGGTACCTATTTTCCCCGCTGTATTTTTTATTCTCTAATAATAAATTATTTTGATAAGGAAATACGATTCAGACATGCACAGAGTGACATAAAAGAGGAATTGCAGCCAAACTATTATTTAATTATTGTCACAACAATTTGCCTTAACAGTAAAAGCCTTTGTCATTTTTATTTGTGTTAGTGCATAAGCGAATAATTTTGCGAATTATATCATGGGAAAACATTCGTTAGCATTTGGTAATAAGCGTGCAAGTTGTATGGATGCGTGAGTGCATCCATGCGTGTTTCCTTGCCAGAAGGTCTGTACCAAGGTTGTAACGATATGTTCCCGGTTACCACTTATGGCATAATACTCGTAATGTATGTTGAGCAGTTTGAGGATTCAGTCGACAGAGAGATGCGTCAATTGATTTTGAGTAAATACCAAATAGAAAGGAAAGAGATGCATTCATTGACTTATGACTTATTATGATGCAAAATTACTAAACCAATGATGTATAAGTCAAGTTGTGATCATATGACAGAAAATTTAAAAGTAGGTACTTTGTTTTTAAAGTGATATACATATATTATAGATCCTGTGATGAATTTAGCAGAGGGAGGATTTTGGTGCTCCCGAATCATATGTACTTACAGGATTTTACGGGAGCTTCAGCCTTAAGTCCAACTATGACTAACCAATGAGGCGTCAGAATTTTAAAATAAGGTAGTCCTCATCTTCTTGCCCCTGTAGTTCTGGGACCAGAATAGGGCTACGGTATCCCCTACCTGTCGTAAGAGGCAACTAATAGGGGGTTTCAGTGGTTGCAGGCGAAAAGAGTGGGAGCTCGAACCGTCCAGCCAGCGACCTCGGGAAGGACTGCTGTATGTGTGGTCGCATATCGTCGTAAAACTTTGTTACGCCGACAAGGTTACTTAAAATTGGGCCAAGTACCTTCCTTACCCCCAAATACAGACAATTAGGTCTGTGCCCCCAAATTAAGTTCTTAGATACGCGAGTGTGTAATTAATAAAATTAAATGTTTAACGGTAGATATTTTTGTTAATATGATTGGCAGCTTAATGCTTTTTATGATTTAAAGTGTCATGTTTTAGCTGCATTAAAGCACTTCCATAACCAAAAATTGTTATGCAACGTGTTGTATCAATTGTGAAATGTTAATAAGTTGCATTTATTATTTTGTTAGATAACATAATACATACTAGTTTTTACACCGACTGCAAACATTTATTGCATATTTTCTCTCAAGACATTTTTTATACGAAACTGAAATACTTAATTAACGCTCAAATGCTGTTGTTTAGCAGGAACACCACAAGTTTTAAGCTTGACGGCCATACATGGTTAAACCAAGGCAAATAAACTATAAAGTGTTCTACCATATTTAATATGAGTAGGCATGTGTATGATGTGTAGCTTCACATGCCTTTCAGAATCAAAAATACGCCGGGCATAGGCCTCGTTTCAAAAGTATTTGATGGACGTCATACGCCTTTGACTTTTTTAAGATCTCACAGACAATTATATTAAGTTTTTATTTCTTGCACACATTCATTTGAAAATTCAGAAGTGACTGGAATTCGTACCTTGGACACCCCGATTCAGAGACCATTACCGAGCCCTAAGCTGAGTTTCCAGTTTGTTACAAAAACTAAGCTACGGTGACGGACAGACAGACTTTCATTCGTGGTATAGGTAAGTGTCGTTAGTGTCCGATTTCTCGCGCATCTGCAATTCACGTTCAACGGGAGTAATGGGACGACTTTCTTATCTAGTGTTCATATTATAGGCATGACTAGCTGATCCCCGCGGTTACACTCGCGGAAAAAGGCACAAATATTGATACCCGGCTGTCCTGTGACGGCGGCCGCATGCGCGAGCGCGCGCTAATACATTTTTCAAAAATTAAGTAGCATAATTTACGTCTTAGACTTTCAGCTATCTTCCAGTGAAAGCCCCATCAACGTCGATGCAGCTGTTTAGAAATTACCTCAGCTAAACAGATAGACAGACAGATTTTTTAAAATTGCATTTTTATAGGTATCATGTATACTTTCATATGCATTTATTAAAAAGTTGTAATTTTGAAATCACAAACAGACACTTCAATTTTAATTATTTGTATGGATACTCATATACGTATATTGCTACCTGCCGTCTAGGATTTTGTTTTCAGCTGTCCTCTCATTCCTCCACTCGAAATCGATATCAGACTTTTGTAAACTTAAAAGTTCTCAAAAGTGTGTGAAGTGCACCAATTCGCACTTGGCCAGCTTGTTGGATTAAAACCTAAATCCCTCTCACGATAAGAGGATTCGTGTGCCCAGCGGTGGGACAATAATGGCTTGTTGACACATCAGGTGACCGATCAGGTGTACGATCAACTGTTGGCACCACAAATCTATTTATTAACCACCTTGGCCTCATAAGCTAGTGCATATTTATATTTTAGGAATAGGTATATGTTATCAGAAACTACCTTGGGTACACTTAACCTTTGTATTGATCTCCAGATAGATAAGATCTGTTTGACTGTAAGATGTATCACATGAGAGATAATAATATATGCAAATATTCTCAAGATCAGCCAATATTCAGCAGAAAATGTAGTATTTTTTCAGTTGAAGGTTTCCTTTGGTAGTTCGGTTTCAGCGGCACCACCTTCGACATTAATTTCTGGCTATCTGCCTAATAATTACAGTGTTAAGCCATAGTTAAGCGCTGCTGTGTTCTGTACCCTTAGTACAAGTTTGTTACGTTTTTTTGATGCGATTTCGTTTCACGTTTACGCCCGTTTTTTCATAGTAAAATATTAATATTAAAACGATCCGCTAGGAGCGCTGCATGGGCCTACACGTAAACGAGCAATGTTTCACTGAACGTAATAAACTCGTAACCCCCTACTGGTTTTGCGGATGTAGTAAGGGTGACATACTTATGCCAGACATAGGGATAGTATCTGTAGATAAGCCTCGGGTAGAAGTCTAATTGTATCGGGAGTTAATTACATGATAATCTGTGGGTGTCAGTAGCATTACTATTGGACAAATGGTAGAACGAGTTGATCCACTCGTCCGTCCAGTATCGCGTCGATGATTAACTTGCTTAGGAGTCCGTGGGCGGCAATAACCTTTGGATGGACTGAACGTTCGCTACTTCAATCTTGTCAAAAAATTAAAGAAAGCAAAATGAAGCCTGCATGACGTAGCGTAGAGTGACGAACTGCTTGGCGAAGCGGTCACCATACCGATCTAAAACGCAATGGGTTCTGGGTTCCAACCCCGGCAAGACAGATGATGAATTTCGATTCCTGTTCAAGGTTTGGATGTGTATTCGTCTTTGTGTATCCATGGCACCCACCACACGAGAAAATCCTACTGTGGGGCTATGAGCATAGAAAGTATTTTTTGTTTAAACGATTGTTTAAGGGGTTAAAAAGATCAATGACTTCACACGAAAACCGGAACGACTAGTGAGTGATAACCAATAAACGTAATAATGCACTGAATACCGGTTTCGCGGTATGAATGTCTGATTTTGGAACAAGTGACGTAATGTTCGGATATTCGGATCATCTGCATAATTTGGATCACAGGGTTGACTCTGTCCGTGTTTTTTAAAATAGAAACCTCTCGTTTTATTAAAAAAATGAGTCAAGTGATTAATATTTGTTTTATTTACCGCAATAATAATTTTGTCTTCAAGTTTAAAACATATTGTGATTTTATAATTTAATACTAATACTAAGTTAGGCAAAGAAATTGAAATAAAATCTACACAATGCATTTCTAAACATTTTTCTTATTTATGCTTATCATGCAGCGCCATAATTGATGTTCCATGTTGCACTTTGAATAATCATTCGGAATAATAGAGATGTCGACAAAATAAAACACTTTAGTGTTCCAATACAATAATTTTATGCATGTTTTTGAAATAGACACAGTAATTAATTAATAATGTGTGCTATTATGTTAAGATAAAATATTTTCGTAACTATGGGTAATAAAATTATGGTTGTAGATTATATCGGATTATAGAGTACCTATGCACCCCCTTTCAGCCTACATAGAACAAGATAGGTATTCCTTGTTAGATTGTAAATTTAACCAAATTAGTTATTTTCTTCCCATACTTTTTTTATAAATTATTTAAGTAGTTATACTTCGTGTTAAACTTAGATAAATAAAGTAGGTAGATGTATCATTCCTAACAAGAACATGAAGCCATTATTAAAATGGTCGGGCTATAATAGTGATTATGTGAGGGTAAATAAAAAAAGGAACTGACAAGAAACCACGCTAGTTTTATGTAAGTGTGAGCGTATAAATACATGAA
>DWPV01008256.1:0-10134 GCA_018251915.1 Urbanus proteus proteus
AGAAGTGTTAAAATACTGTCCAAATAATTTGACTGTCAATTACCTTAATAAAATTAAAAAAAAACTGTCTTAACTAAAATAAATATAGCTTTTTTTTATTTATTATTTTATAAATCTTTTGTAAGTCTGATTTTTCAAATATTACATAAAACGTACTGAAATAATGTTAATAAAACTTATAGATATATAAACGCTTATGATTGGACAGAAAGGCATTTTCCACGGTAGGATTCTTAGCAAATCTAGAAATCAGCACTTCCTAGCAAATCTAGCGATCAATTTTGAATAAAAATCAAATTAAGTGTTTCATAAATATCGAAGAGACAAAAGATTCTAAAACAAATATCAATAACATATTAAATCTATAATTACCATTACTTTATTGAATCACGATTCAGAATGAAATCATCCTAATTATAGATGAGAAGAAGATAACATAATTTATGACATCATGACAATCTGCAACGGGGAAGTTTGTCACTTCGCGGAATTGTTTTTATGTCATAATTAAGTTTGCGACGTAAAATTAAATGTTGGCTGGTTTTTCTCCGAAAGATACCATCTTGTATGTGAAAGATTAGTTGAGGAAGCGGAATTAAGAAAAAGATAATATGCACTGCATCTGCAGATGATAATATGAAATAAGCCGACATTTTCGTTTTAAATTTTGACAAAAAAATGTGGAGTTTAAAATAAAATCTATATAGAATAATATAACAATAAAAAATAATAAATTGGTGTGTAATTAAATAATTTACAAAGAAATAAGAACAATAAAAAATATAAGATGTACCATAGACTACAGAGAAGCGAATATAAATTTTAATGCTTAAACTTATTCTTGTGAGAATTAACAGTTGTCAACATTACTTTTTATCGCTCACGGTAACATGTGTAACTTGTGATTCATATAATGATGTAAATCCCCAAATTTATCGACAATAATCACGACAGGTTAATGTTAACCGTTACAACATAATCTTAACGGTTGTGTCATTTTGTTCTGCACCCGTTAATCCTTGGATTTAGTTATCTTGAAGGTAACTTGACCTTAAGACCACGATGGTAAGCTGTTAACAAAAGGTAGCAAGGCTCAAATCAAATCTTTAGCTTCAAATTAAATCTTCTTACTTACCTAGAAATGGTAAAATAATTAAAAATAATAGAAATTGATTATCGTATTAATTCTAAATTTAAAAAGTATGATGATGAAACTTAGGATGAAGGTGAAATTGAGGTTGACTATGGAGGATTGAAGAGAGAGGACGAGAGGAGAATTGATTTATAGAGGAGGATAAAGATGAAAATGGGCTTACTGTTATAAAATTTTACCATAGCAATATTGATTGCTTGATCGTTGCGTAAAAGTAGGAAGTAATTTCAAATTCAATTTAGCAGTTCAATATAAATTGCGTTATTTATTTTAATAAAGACAAAAGGCTGATCTCTCTGTACTATACACCATTTACATCACAGAGGTCAACTAAAATGGTCATGGCATTAACTCTACAGTCAAAACAATCATCTTAATTATATACTATGACTTTATTTAGATCTTTATTGATTGATATCCTTTTTAACGGTACTAAGGTCGATACCCTGAAGTCCAACGTCGGAACATTAAAACTTGACTTGACATTAGCTTTATTGAGATGGATAGACCAGGTTTTCTGAGTCATAGTGTTTATGGCTTAAGAATAAAAGGAAAAGAACGGAAAGATCTAATCAGATCTAAAGAAACGAAAGGAAATTTATCGCCGGATAGATGTTTATCTGACAATTAGATTGATGATATAATTTAACACGTTCGTTTTAAGGAATCTCAACTACTATATAATTACATTCACGCACACTTGAAAAAATCATGTTTTGAAATCTGAAACTACATATAAGGATAAGCGAAAAATGCTTAAAGGACTTACGAGGTCGATTTTGATAAATAAATTAAAGCGCATGATTAGATTTTCAAAAAATCTATTTTTCTGGCCGGAATTCAAACAGGTTGATTAAAAAAAATAACACCCTGTACTATTGTGCCATCTTATAACGTTGCTTATAAGGATCCTCTTCTTTAAAGGAAGTCGCCACCTTCGTGTGTTTATGGATAACTTCACTTGAAGATGTCATAATACCACTAGAAGAATCATTACTAACTCCAGGCTACATGAAATTGGTCACAGATAAAATATATTGTATGCCAACAGTTTTGTGGTTAGATAAAAGTTAAACTTAAGGTAAAGGCAACCGTTAAACATAAAGTTCATGTATAAATACCATTTTAAATGTATTGCTAAATGGTAAACGCATTCTTTACTCATGGCCATGGCGCCATAATTATATTGTCAGTGAAGACTCCTATTTCATGAATACCATGAACACAAAAAAATGTATCCATGGGGTCTATCTTAGTAATATTAATAGTAATATTGAGGTTTAGGTAATTGTTTTTTTTTAATTAATCCACGTTTTCTAACTATGTATATAAAAATTGCAAGCACTTTAAATATTTTTTTTTTTAAATAATCTGTTCCTCACACATTATTGTTTCTCCAGCACGATAACAGAGGGCACTATTCTCAATAAATGCAAATTGAGACATTGCCTTGAGATGTATGAACAAAATATCATCCGGATTATAAAAGTCCGATGGAAAGAAGGATTGCACATGCGTAGTAGAGGTCAATCGCACCTTACTCTTTGTATAACCTTTATTGAGTACCGACATTGATACTGATTGATATCGCTTCAATTTTGCTCTATTCATGCGCGATTACGAATATTCTACGGTACAGTGTAATGCTTATACAGACTCAAATTTGAATAGATCGATTTTTTTAACTTTTGATGGATATTGGGATCTATTAGAACATGGTACGATAGATGTTGATAATAATGTTAATGATTAACAATAAGTATTTGTGTTACATATTTTTAAAATTAAATATTGTATATTTTGAAAAAAACTTTATTGCTTAATTAATTGTAAGTGAACACTAATAAGATCCGTTAATGACTCATATCATATTTATAAAATAACTTTATCTTACAAAATAACCTAATTGCAATTGATCAAATATAATAGAACAAAACAATCTATCATATTCTTATCTTTATTAGATTAGTATGAAAATGACATAAAGTCTTACTCTAGTGGATACAACAAAAATAAGGTCAAGAAAAAGCGAGCAATCCGTCAAAAAGTTGACCGTTTTTACCTATCTGAAATCAATTGCTTGCGTTGTAACTATGAAAGGTCAGCACCAAGACAAATTGGATCTATCCGTAGAGTACCGTGGTTAATTTTCATTTACTCTGTTCCACCTGATTAGGTTGAAAAGAAATATTTATTTAGAAATCATTTCAAGTAATGTTAATGTAACATATCTGCTTTTATAGACTTTTCTAAAAATCGTTTCTCGGTCGATGATCAAATAAGATTAGAACTCATGGACGTCAAAAGTCCTAAATGATTTGACATTACTGATTTAACTCTAATGTTTTGATGAAATCCTTTCGATTTGACCATGCCGGACCATTGTCTTGTAACAGAAATGTAGACATATTTACCTACAATTCTGTGGCTATTTTGAAAGGAAGGATACACGACACTTGCACGAGATCGTTCTTAATTAATCTTCATATTTTGAAAAAAAATCTGTTCCAATCCTGTTTGAACCCCTATTTTATTACGTCTATTTTGATGCACATTTGCACAGAAATGCAGTAACAGGTTTCCTATTATGATATCTCTATACTTTTTTACTCTGTGTGCACAGTAGGGTTATTGAACTATCGATTGGTGAAATATAGAAATATACAATATGAAATATCTAGCTACACGTATTTTTTGTAGTGTATGGCGTTTTTGCACATAACGTAAAGCGTATAACAGTACCCAAGTATGTTTGCAACCGTTCATTATTTTCAACGAGATATTTTCAATTCATATTTCAACACCAAACTTATAAATCGATAATTCTATATGTAATTTTTACATAACGTAACTGTTGGAGAAAGATATCGTTATATATTAAAATCGGTCATATCTCTTTTTACGTTTACGCCCGTTTTTCCATAGTAAAATATTAGTACATAAACGGTCCGCTAGGAGCGCTGCATGTAGACGTATGGGTCCAAATGTAAACGAGGAACGTTTCACTAAACGTAATAAACTCGTAATAGTTGAGGATACTCCTGTACCAGGAGTATCGTCACATTACGTCGATTGCAACACCAATCAAATTAATCACGTTAATCAGAACTTATTAAACCTGACTTAACATCGCACCGTTCAAACCGGTGAGGTTATATTGATGACAAGCATTGATTTACGACTTCACTATGGGAATTTGTAGTGTAAACTTAGTTTTAATGTGCTTAAAATGTCATCGTGTTATTTGAGAGTAATTATGTTGTTATAGGCAATGCTTTGATGTTTTCGGCATTATTAAGTACAGATTTGGTAATTCGAGAACGATATATGTTACATTTTAACGTCACTGTACTATTTTTATATCGGTTAGTAGTTATGAATATCAGAGCTGTGTTTTGTATGAAATTTTAGTGGCAAAAAACATCCCATCTGTGTCATGTAGCCATTGCCTTAGTAGGAAATGGCAGTCAATTGCCATAGGATATTGCTATTGCTATAGGATAAGATATTGCCATAGGATCCTACTACAGATCGGCAAACTTGCTATTTGAGACAAATTGGATATACCTAGATATCCACAATTTATCTGTAACTCCTTTGTCAGACTTGTCAGACATGCTACTGAAGGCTTAATGAGGATAACTAGTGTGTGTCTTGTGCCTTCCTTCTCACAAGAACACAGTAGCATTTTAGTGCTATTAAAGATACAGGTACGAAATTAAATATTAAAATGGCAAAGTAAGACCTAAAATAAATGCCAGTATGAATGTGTTCACAAGATACGTGGCATACAGTAACAGAAGCATCATTAAAAGTCGTTTGTGCTGACTTTTGCTACCGGCGAACTGAGATAAATGTCGTTTTGCTAACAGAATACTAATTCTACGTACGGTTTTCTACTTGACATCAACGAATTTATTTGAGTTTACAGTCTTGACAATTTGGTTTTTGTTACCTTGTTTTTTAAATAATTGTGTTTGAAACTGATTTCAATGAAATTTTGAGAGAATATGGTTGGTTTCCGCTTGAAAGATAGAATACTTTAGAATCTCATAGACCGTGTATTTTTTATAATATAGGAGTAGCAAACGAGCTTGCAGTCCACCTGATAAGTGTCCACTGCCGCCCGTGGACATTTTGTAATCAACTCCAGATAAGAACAGAATCTTATTAGTCTTATTTGAGGTTGGTCATATGGCATGAGAAAATATAATGAATCTTCAGCTCGTTTGTCAATTAGCAATAAAAATAGAGTAATTATGCAAAGCTTACTAAGCGTGAACTAAGCATAAACACATAATTACTAGACAACAAACTTCAGTATGTTTGCAATTTTAATTAACTTGCGCTAATGTCAGAGTATCCTGTTGTCAATGATACCGTATAATTACTCAATTGTAAGTATTGTAGGTATATCCGTCCTTTTCATTCTAATGAAAAATGAGTGGGACAAATATATCTAACAACCAAAATATGAATATGTAAAATTTTAAAAGGGCGTTATTAAACGGTGCCAACACGAATTGATATTGTGAAATGTGCACGAATGACATGACATTTCGTATTCGCCGGCATAATACAGAATAAAAAAATACATGGATAAGATTTTTAATTTACGTTTTGATTTTACCTCTAAGTGGCACTGTTTCTCATCAACTTCTATGCCGTTAACAAATCGCTTTAAAAATTGGCAAATTTAAATTAGATACTATTAGGTATTAACCACAAAATGTATTTTAATCAATTCTCACTTTTAGAGATAATAAATACAAAATAATTAACCAAGTTTTGTCATTAAAATTAAATATAACCAGATGGTTACGTTGACATTTATGCAGAACATGGAAATGACGTGATTAATTTGGATCTCGCGTCATTATGAGACCGATGAGATCGATAAACAAATTGATGAGTTCGTTTCAACTTTCGGACTGACCTTTCCGTTTCGATCTGAACTTAGTGCTTGTTTCATTGAAGTCTCGGGTGCGGTGACGAAATATTAAATATATGGTATTGTATGGAAGTGTTCTTATTGCTTGCGGGTAAGGTGTAAGTCGTGGGAAAGCTCACGAATGCGATATGGTTTGCAAGTCGTGAGTCTTTCAAGTATTATAAAAAAGACTCGACTCAATTATAAAAGACTTGACTCTAAAATGAAGACTCAATTGGTTATGACGAGTCTTGTTATACGCGACCGAGTCGCGTAAGGTCTTCCGAGACGTGTAATGTATTTATGTTATTTAAGTCAAAATGAAAGGAAATACTTTTTGAGTCTACGCTGTAATCAAAAATCATTTAAATGTGTAAATATAACAGATTTTTTTAGAACTTCATATTTTAAAAAACGACTATGTCTTAAGGATAAAATACTTCGACTTAGTATTTGGTTGTGTGACTCATGACTTAAAAGGCTATTGGAAATGAGATGAGTCTTTTCAATAGGACCTTCAAGTCAGAATCTTATTCATCACTAATATTGTCCATAGTGAGTTGTATTATGAACTATCAGCCGCTTAAACTGTTTGGTAATATGAAAACGACTCGCTAAATCACCCGCGCCCGCTACCGCTCCCGCACCCGCCTTTAATATAAACATGTCCTTAAATTACAAACAGATGTTCGACATTATTAATGTCTTACGACAGTGTTGCCATTACTTCAAAGTGATGACCAAATACCGCCTAAAGGTTCGCGGGAAATAATATTTTAATATCGACTGACAAAAGATAATGATTGGTTAATGATAATGACAACACTAAATATCCGTGATGATAAATTATTACTTTTAACATTGAATTCAATTTATACGAATTTATAAAAATATTATGAAACACACTGATATTCTAAATAATAAGTAGGTATGTTTTATATTTAAAAAATGAGTTATAATTATGTTACGTTGCATTTTTTTCATTTATTTAATTTACATATTTTAAAATGTTGCATTAGTTTATCATCCAAGTTTAATAAATATTTATAAGTTCAATTGGTTAGTGGTGCAAAGTTAGTAAGTACATACTTAAAAATCGTTGCAAGATGTGTAATAGCATAGATATAAAAAAAAAAACTTCTAAGAAGATTCGAGATGCAGCCTTGTAAAACTGTGGTAAGATGTAATTTACGAAAATACTTGTAAAAATTTAAGTCTCTATTTATTACGGTTTAAGAGATAGAGTCCTATAACCGAGGATAAGACACTGAAGACTTATTAATAGGATTCTGTTTTTATTTTTAAGCACGAAACCCTTTATTGACATTCTAAGGTTATTTTTGTAAAGGCGTTAAAGCCACAGATACAGTGAAAGTCGTGAGGTAACGTTAATTGCGTATGCGCATACGAACTGTAATGGAATACGTTGCAACCGATAACATCGAAGGATTAAATACATTGATTTATTGTGTTTGCGGTAATAGCTTATTGGTAGGAATTCAGCTTCCGTTAGAGTCCGGGATTCGAATCCTAGGCATGCACAGCTCAGGTTTTAGGAATTATAAAAGCATTAGAAATTAATTATCACTTGCTTTAACGGTGATGAAAAATATCGCGAAGAAAACTACACGTCTGAGAGTTCTTTCAAATTTATCGTCGAATTTACAATCTCCTCCTGTTTTATGTCGGTTAAAAGTTCTCGAAGCTTCTTAGCCAACGTGTAGGGAAGTTCTGGCATAAGCTTTTACCTTATAACTTTTTTTATCCTGAGAGAAGACCGAAGAACTGTACAATACAAATGCACTCAAAAATGCCAAAGGATCAAATGCATTCATTGATTGTGTCTAGAAACATCCTTGCAAGATTCATAGTCGTTTTTGTTACCATAAAACAAGTTCTAAAGGTGATTGAATTGACTATAGAAGATCTATCAAGGCGTTTAGGTAGGTTTCAATAAAATTAAAGATAAATTGCATTGACTTCAATAAAATTATAGCTAATTTCAAAATATTCCCTAAGATACATGCTTCTTTGTATGATGCTGACAATCAAAGAAATTTTGTTAAAAATGAAAGAGTTTTTTAACAGTTTTGTCAGATAAGATAGATACGTTACTTTTGATATTTGGTGGCAAAATTTAAGTAGTCGTAAAAAGATAAAAATCGGTATTCAAAATATTTATTACTACGATTCTTCAAGAATGTAACCAAATTATCTCACTATAATAAAAAAGTATAAGAGCAGTCACCATGCAAAATCTGACACGCAAATTGTCCTACGTTTGATCCCCGGCTAGAGATGTTCTTTTAAATTTATTTTTGCACACACAATATATAACATAAAAAACCTTATAAAATAAATTTAGTGCAAAGATTCTTTTTTATTTATTTTCTCCCACCAAATTTACAGTAACGCTTACAATAATGTTTTTCAGACTGTGTAACAGTTTAACAGCAGCGTTTCGTGGATAGGGACCATTTTCACTTTAATTTTACGAATATTTACTAAAATAAACTAAGAGCAATACAATTAAGTCGGTCTGAATGATGAATTTAGATTTCTGTACTGGATTCTAGTTCCGAGTACCTACGTGTTATATTTTAATTAATTTAAAGAACTTACCTTAGTATTAAGAGAGTGTGTAGAGAAGAAGGAACAAAGTAGGACAGCTGTCGACAGCCAATGGACCGATACTGGGTGTATCGTCTCCATCGTGAAACTGGAACAAAGATAATATCCTTAATTAAGTGCTAATTCTTGACTAAAATAATACGATACTAGTGACCTATGTTGCCTATTAGGCACGGCGTTTATCACCTTCGCTTCGCTCGGGCGCTAACTTCACGCCGTGCCGTAACAGCCAACATAGGTCACCCGTATCGTAATATACTATTATTGTTAATACTTTTCTCTCGGGTCAGTCGTCCACTGGCAGACCCAGATCAGAGTCGATGTGTACCGGGGCGAGCAGTTTCTGCCCGCCGCCAACACGCATATAGCATGGATCCCACTCAACATCCCCATGGGTCTCGCTGGAGTGCAACCGATTGAGGTGACGTTCGACATAGACGTTAACGCAGTGTTGCGAATCACAGTCAGATCCCCTACCACCGGCGCGATGCAACAGGGTAAGTTACCTTTTTAACGCAGGGTAATATAATATACAGGGTGAATTGCAATATACGGGGTAATATACAGGGTGGTACAGGGTGAATTTTTCAAGTGTGCGTGGATAGGGAAATCGGAAAGTACAAGGATTAGTGAACATGCTGAAAGGACTCACGAGGCCGATTTTGATGAAAACTAAAACTGCGTAATTAATTTTTCATAATACCTATTTCCCAAGCCGGAAATCGAACGAATTCATTTTGAAAAAAATCGCACCCTGTATTATTATGCCATCTGATAGTATTGCTTTTAAGGATCAAATTCTGTAAAATAACTATATCTGTCAAACTAAAGGAAAGGGCTCATTTTTATAAAAATGCATTTTTTCTATACAATTTACTGTTTGTGATTTCAAAATATTTTTTACGCAATGCATATAAAAGAATACACCATAAAAATTGTCAGTTTGTCTGTGTATCGGTCTGTCTGTCTGTCTGGCTGAGCTAATCTTCTAAACGGCTGGACCTATTTTGACGAGCCTTTCAATGGAAGATAGTCGAAGGTGTAAGGCGTAACATAGGCTACATTAAAATTTGAAAAAAGCATTAGCGCCTCGCGCATGCGGGCCCCCTCACGGGAGTGCGGGATTTCAGTTACCTATGTTGAAATATATATGTTTTTACTTTTTAAACGCGGGTGAAACCGCGGGGAAAGCTAGTATTTGAGTAGAGTTTAATTCGATTCTTTATTTACCATCCCTTCTAGTTGTATTGCAATCCGGAACCTGTCCCCCCAAAGACGAGCTCCTACGACAGGGCGTAGTGTGATCGAAATAAGGTATCGATTTTCGTTTCTTTTACCACCATTTAACATTTGACGACCCGGATGGCGCAATGGTTAACACGCCGGACCGCTAATCCGAGGGTCCTGGGTTCGATTCCCA
>DWPV01008257.1:0-10133 GCA_018251915.1 Urbanus proteus proteus
AGTCGCTGATTAAAAGGCAAACACAGGTTCGCGCGTCTGAAGTATGGAGCGGGCACATCTACGGTATGTATCTATGCCTTTATGATTAAATTCGGATAGAAGAGGCGTATGTTGATTACAGATGTGTTGTTATACATACGTTCTTTGGACTACTACACCATTCAGTCACAGTACAGTTTACGCTATCATTTATATAGGGATATTTAATGAACATTTATTTGCTTACCTTTGGTCTTGGATTGCCAGTGAAGGGCACAGTGATCTTGATCTCCTCGCCGGCGATGACGGTGATGTCGCGCAGGCTGAGGTCGCTGGTGATACGGGGCGCGTTGGGTGGCGCGCACGCACGGATGGCGTCCGAGCTCTGCGACCAGCCGCCCTGGCCGGCCGCGTTGATGGCCGCCACTCGGAACTCGTACTCGTGGTTCTCGATCAGTCCTGTTACTTTGTAAGTTGTGTCTGGAATGTGTGCGTGGGACGCCTTCGTCCATTTGTCCTCGGTGATCAGTCGCTTCTCGAGGACGTAGCCCGTGATGGGAGACCCGCCGTCGTGGCGCGGCTTGGTCCATGTGAGCGTGATGGAGGATTCGGTTGTCTCCACCGCTCGTGGCGCGCCAGGTGGAGCTGGTGGGTCGAATGGATGTCTCGCCTTGATCGGCTCGGTCGTCTGAGCCGGGTCGGACTGTCCGTACTGGTTCTCAGCCATGACGCGGAAGTCGTAGCTCTTTCCTACTGCCAGGTTCTTCACCCTGAGGAACGGAGTGGTGACGTAGCCAGATACCTTGGTCCAGTTCTGTGTACGCGCTTCGCGCTTCTCGACAACGTAGTTGGTGATATCACCGCCACCATTGTCCTTTGGTGGGTTCCAGTATAATGTAAGCGCTTCGCCTTCAAATTCATCCGCGCGTAGGTTCTCTGGTTTTCCAGGCCTGTCCAGCACGCGCACATTGATCGTTGCGGTATCGTAACCAGATGGATTGCGTAGTTGTAAGCGGTATTGGCCTCCATCGGATCTCTTGGCGTTTTTAACGACCAGTGATGCCGATTCTGGTGTAATCTTTTGGAATATTCTCGAGTCTCCATCGACATCCAGCAAGTTATCGTCCGCGAACCAGGAAGCAGTAGGTTGCGGGAAGCCGGTGTATGGTACATGAATGGAGAAGTCCTCGCCAGCGCGTACAGTAATGTCACGGACACCACCCAGATCCATGCAAGGTTTGTTAGGTTGTTCAGCAATAACAATATCTGGAGTAGGTTTGCTTGGGTCCGACCTTCCAACGTCGTTGACAGCGATAACCCTGAATTGGTATTCAGCACCTTCCTTGAGTTTGGGTACGGTATGAATGAGACTTGGGATAGGCACATCGTTAACGTCCTTCCAGTCCTTGTCTCCTTTGCCCTTCTGTTGAATAATGTAACCCTTGATCTTAGCTCCACCGTCGCTCTTTGGTGGCCTCCAGGAAAGGGTCACGGAGTCCTTTGTGATTCTGTCTGGTTTGGGTGCCTCTGGTGCACTCGGTTTCAATCGTTGCGTTTCTGCAACGATCGGTTCAGTTGGCTTGCTAGGTTTACCAGGTCCAGCCTCATTAACAGCAATAACGCGGAATTCGTATCGGTTGCCTTCGCGCAGATCAGAAACAGTGTAGCAAGTATTTGGGGTAGGATAGTTGTTAACCTTCACCCATTCACCTCCACGCTCCCTCTTCTCAACATAATATCCAGTAATGGGTTTGCCGCCACAGTTCGCTGGTGGTTGCCATTCGAGTGAGCAGCTGTTTGAACTGTAACCGGTAATCTTTGGTGTTTCCGGTGCATCTGGTGGGTCGAATGGTGATTTGGCAATAATTGGCTTGCTCTCCAGTGGCTCGGAGACTCCGTACAAGTTCTCAGCGCGTACCCTGAAGACGTACTTTTTGCCTTCCGTCAAGTTCTTTACCGTGTACGAGCATTTCGGACAGAATCCGGCAACAGTGCGCCAGTCATTAACGCCATATTCGGCAACTTCCACCACGTATCCAGTGATTTCACTGCCACCATCGTCTGTTGGCGGCTGCCATGATAGGCTGATAGCATCATGTGTGACAGGCGTGCATATGAGTGGTCCTTTGGGCATTCCTGGTTTATCAACAACAATGACTTCGATGTCGGCAGAATCTTTGCCATGCGCATTGGTAGCTGTAATGGTGTATTTGCCAGCATCCTCCCTTGTAGATTTCTCAATAGACAGTTTAGTTTCGTCAATCTTGGTTTCAGCAGTGACCCTATGAGACGGAACCACTGGTATGGATCCCTTAGTCCATGTAATAGTGGGTGTTGGAGCACCAGCAAGTGGAATGTTAATGTTGATTGGTTCACCTGCGCGGACCTTGATCTTGCGTCCGACAAGGTAATCCAAGTTGAGTTTGGGCTTCTCTTTCATTGGCTTAGCGATGAATACATTGGATGGGTCAGAAGGTGAACCTGGACCAGCTGCGTTGACAGCGGATACTCTGTACTCATATTGATGGCCTTCTTGTACCCTGTCATCTTCATATTCGTTCTGTCTAACTGGGTCTCTGTTCAGTTTAATCCAGCGGCCAGTAGTCTTGTCTCTCCTTTCAATATCATAGCCGATAATGGCAGATCCGCCGTTCGAAATAGGCGATGACCATCTGACTTTAATGTGATCCTTGTCTGCAGATACAAGCTCTGGCTTGCCAGGCTTTCCGGGAACTGTGTATTGGTTCTTAGCTACAATTGGTTTGTCTGTAACAAGCGGTTCAGAGCGTCCTTGCAAGTTTTCAGCAAATACTCTGAATTCGTATTTAGTACCCTCGGATAAACGAGGTACAGTCGCATGGGTATTCTTTGGGTTGATGTAAGTAACAGCTGGTACCCAGCCACCGCCATGTGTCAAATCGCGTTTCTCAATAACGTAAGCAGTAAGTTCACTGCCACCATTGTCCTTAGGTGGTTTCCATGACAATGTGACTGATTGCGCAGTGATTTCTTCGTACACGAACGGCGGCTGTGGTGCTCCAGGCACATCCAACACAATCAGTTCAAAGCTGCCTTCATCAGATCCAGAATCATTCTTCAATGAAAGGTGGTATTTGCCCGCGTCAGAACGTTTGCAGTTCACTGTATGTAGGATGGTATGATGACCCACAGATGTCACGGTAGTTCTTTCATTCGTGACAACAGGTTTGCCATCACAAGTCCATTTAACTTCTGGAATCGGTTCTCCAATGAAGTCTACATCCAAGTGGAAGATAAGACCAGCCTTAATGGTGATCTCTTTAAGTGGCGTAAGAATCTTAGGCGCCACAAACCTGTCCTTGGCAGTGACCGTGTCCGATGGTTCACTTGGCTCGGATTGGCCAGCTTGGTTCACAGCAATCACACGGAACTCATAGTCTTGGCCTTCAGTTAAATCTGGTACCGTTGCCTTGGTCTTACCTGCTGGTACGTGAGCAGCATTCACCCAGTATGGGCTGCCCTTTTCTTTCTTCTGTATGATGTAGCCAGTGATGGGAGCACCACCATCCGATTTAGGTGGAGTCCATTGTAAGTCAACGTGGCTCTTGCTCCAGTCAGTTGCTTCAGGTTTGCCAGGAGCACTGGGTTCATCGAACTCGTTCTTCGCGACAATAGCGCGGTCTAATTCCAAGGGTTCTGACTGTCCAATAGCGTTAACTGCGCTAACGCGGAACAAATACTCCTTCATGTGAATAAGTCTAGTCACTTGGTGCGATAAGAAGGTGCTCATGCCAGCATCAGACCACGTGCCGCGAGATAAGTCCATCTTTTCAATGACGTAGTGCAGGATTGGTGAACCACCATCGTCCAATGGTGTCTTCCACGATAGCGAACAAGAGTCCTTAGTAACATCCGATACGACGAGAGGTTTCTCTGGTCTCGATGGTTTATCTAATACCGTAACCTGGGCAGTTGCTGAGCAAACTCCGAGATCGTTCTTCAGGGTCAACTTATAAACGCCTCCATCAGAACGGACGGAGAATGGAATGTCTAAAATAACCCTGTTATGTAGAACCTGGATGTCAATTCTTTCAGAAACCTGGACGAGTTTGCCGTTGATGTGCCATTCGACTGTTGGTTTCGGTGACGCTTCTATCGGGATTTCATACTGTATTCTTTGTCCAGCCTTGACTGTTTTGTCAGCGAGAAGCATCTTGTCGAAGTGTGGTGCACAGAACCTAGCTTTAGCCACTTGTGGCATGGATGCATCACTAGGTTCGCCATTTCCGGCCTTATTAACGGCGATAACTCTGAATTCATATTCCTCGCCTTCTTGTAATCCTGATACAGTTGCTGCAGGCTTGTTTCCTTGCACTGTAGCAGCCACTTCCCAAGGTCCGTACTTCTTCTTTGCCTCAATAATGTAACCAGTAATGGGAGAACCGCCGTCTTTCTTTGGCGGTACCCATTCCAAGTCCATGTGGTCCTTGTCCCAGTCCTTGACAACAGGTGTGCCAGGTTTGTCCGGGGTTCCATAAGGATCTTTGGCGGTGATAGGCTCGTGGCCAACGAGTGGCTGTGATTCACCATGCTTGTTAACAGCACGGACACGGAAGTTATAATCATGTCCTTCAATAAGATGGTCAACGCGCATGTTGCAGCCCTGGACTTCACCGGCTGGGATCCAGCGCATGTTCTCTTGGTCCATTTTTTCGACTACATAGTGAGAAATCTCACAACCACCATCATCCTTGGGTGGCCTCCAGCGCAATGTGCATCCGGACTTGGTGATATCATCCGCGCGGAGTGGACCCTCTGGTGGGGCAGGAACGTCCATGACAACCACCTTGATAGTAGCCGTGTCAGTTCCGTTGATATTCTTGGCTTTAAGCGTGTAAGTGCCTGTATCGGCGCGTTTCGCGTCAATAACACGGAACTTGGTGGTATGGTCATCGTTGATGATCTTAATTCTATCGGTGTTGAGAACGACATTGTCTCCGTGCAGCCATTCCTTAGATGGCGTTGGCTCACCGATAACAGGTACGTCGAGTTCGAAGTTCTTTCCGACCTTGATCTTGATGTCGAACATGAAGTTCCTGTCGATCTTGGGCGGCAGGTTCTTGGGCCTGGCCAAGTGTGGTGCAGTGCCGTCGCTAGGTTCACCCTTGCCGGCTTTGTTGACAGCGCGGACGCGGAACTCGTAAGTGTTGCCTTCGATAAGATCTGGTACTTTTCCTGTTGTAACATCGCCTTCGATCTGAAAATATTTCATCATTATTTTATTTGATCAATGAACTAAAGTACATTTAAATTAAATGTAATGAATGTAGCAGATTTAGATTTAATCTTAATATTTTGCTCAATAGATTAATGTATAATAAAAACGAAGTATGTAGTCAGATTTATTATTAACCATATGAAAAATCTACCTGTGCACACTCCTCCCAATCAGGCGAGAAGCGATCTTTCTTCTCGATAACGTATCCAGTGATGGGTGCACCGCCGTCCTTCTCAGGCCTGGTCCACTCCAGCTCCACGAAGTCCCTATCGAAGTCCTTGATCTTGGGCGTGCCGGGCTTGCCGGCCACGTCGAACGGATTCTTGGCCTCGATGGCGTGAGGCGTCGTGAGTGGCTCTGATCTGCCTTGCCTGGAAAATGTTTTTTAATTTAGTGACACAATCAATACACCATTTCATTAATTATTTATTGGTATAATTGAAATTAAGAAGAAATTACGTAATTGCTAGCAGCGATTGATAAATAAATAACGATTTTTACACTTGGCCCCACACTAGGTTTTTTCTGTATGGTGGGTCCTTTAAATACACAAACACTCGGACAGAACATAAATTTAAATCCATTGTTCAAATATCTCTCTGGCTCGGAATCAAACCTGGAACCCATGGCGTCTCTGACCAGTATAATGACCACACATTGTGGATCTTCGAATTTAGAATTGAAATATACAATTTCCTTTCAGAATTATTATCAACATATTCAATCTAATTACAATACTGACCTGTTAACAGCCCGAACTCTGAACTTGTACTTGTGTCCAGGCTGCAGGCCGTCCACTTCCAGACTGGTCTTCGGTCCGTCCGTTTCTCCGGCGGTCACCCAGCGGCCGGTGGCCTCGTCCATGCGCTCGACGACGTACTTCTCGATGGGCTGACCGCCGTCGTCGGCGGGCGGGTTCCAAGAGAGCTTCGCGCCGTTCGCGTGCACGTCGGATACCTGAGCATAAGATTGAGACGTTAGAAGAGATTGTGTAAAAAAATGCATTTTCTTTAAAATCAGTCGTGTCCTTTGGTTTGACAGATATAGTTAGTTTCCACAATTTGATCTTTATAAGCAACATTATCTGATGACGCAATAATACAGGGTGTGATTTTTTATCAAAACGAACTCGTTCGATTCCCGGCTAGAGAAATGAATTTTTTGAAAAACGAATTATACAGTTTTAGTTTTTATCAAAATCGGCCTCGTAAGTCCTTCCAGCATTTTTCGCTAATCCTTATAGTTTCGGATTTCCCCATCCACGCACACTTGAAAAATTCACCCTGTATAGCTTTCTCACTGTAAGAATAGATAGTTCTTTATCCAATAGATGTTTAATGAAGAGTAGATTTTTCTTTACATTGACAAAATACTTTTTCTCGATGATATGGGTAAACCAAAAAACAAAAAGTCCTTAAGCGAACAACTAACCTTGAGCGGTCCTCCAGGTGGGCTGGGCACGTCCAGCACGATGACCTCCACCTCGGCGACGTCCTTGCCGTTGGTGTTCTCGGCGGTGATGGTGTACCTGCCGCTGTCGGACCTGGTCGCCGCCTTGCAGTTGAGCTTCGTGTTGTAGTCCGAGTGTTGGACCTTCATGTCGCCGCTCGACTTCACCTCCTTCTTGCCGAGGAACCATTTCGTTTCTGGCATCGGTTCACCAGTAACCTACAGAGAAGAATTTGT
Organism: Urbanus proteus proteus; assembly: GCA_018251915.1. NCBI lineage: Eukaryota > Metazoa > Arthropoda > Insecta > Lepidoptera > Hesperiidae > Urbanus > Urbanus proteus. Next base: position 6,923 of record DWPV01008257.1, read on the forward strand.
TTTGATTAAAACTATTTCATGAATAGACTTCAACAACAACCCGGTATTTATTACGAAAATAACTTTGTGTAAATATAAAAACTCAACCAAGGCGATCAGTGTCAGAAATACTGTCGCTTCTTCTATCATTATAGCAAATGTGTTAACCAAACAATTTGGGTAAAAACTAAGGTTTTTCATCAAAGTTTAAGCGGAATCAGATGAGATTGTAATGTAATTGTAATGAGTGTAATATTGTTTAGATGGCTATAATGAATTTATATTCTCATAAACATTATACAGATCATCGTTAACAATTATCATTGTCACATCATCATCATTTAGAACAAACCAATAAACAGATAATGATTTCAATAACTCACCTTGACGTCGAATCCGAACTTCTGGCCAACCTTGATCTTGATGTTGACGAGGTTGGTCCTGTCGATCTTGGGCGCCAGGTTCCTGGGCTTGGCGACGATAGGATGTGTGCTGTCGCTGGGCTCGCCGGGGCCAGCCTTGTTCACAGCCCTCACCCTGAAAATTGATCAAATGAATGGTCAGAATTGAAAATAATTGACTTTGTTATTGCAGCAGAGTCAATCAGTTGGTATATTTTGGATACACGTGTGAATGATAATAATCATTCCATACAATCTTTATGGCTATCAAATATTGTAATGTAAAATTAATGTGTACTAAGAAAAAAAAATATTTATAATAACTGCGTATCAAATAATGGATTTTAGTTCATTTGTAAAAAAAATATTGCTGAATTGATTTTTGGCAATAAATATTTATAAAATAGTACAGAAATATTAATTTATCTAATTGAAATTAGTCAAAATAATTGTTTCAAGACACAATACATTAAAAACTATCTTAACTTATATATTTTTTTAAGTGGTACATAAGAATCATTGATGTCTTTAAAATCATATTTTCAATATGTTTTATTAATCCTAATCTCATATCTGCAATAAATCTCAATTCTTTCTATACCTGAACTCGTAAGTCTGTCCTTCGATAAGATCAGGAACTGTGGCAGTGGTCTTATCAGCGGGGACCTCAACGGCCTTCTCCCAGTTGCCGAACTTGTCTTTCTTCTCGATGATGTAGCCCTCGATGGGTGCTCCACCGTCCTCCCTGGGCGGGGTCCATTTGAGGTCCACATGGTCCTTGTCCCAGTCGGTGACAGTTGGTGTTCCTGGTGCACCTGGAAGAAAATATAAATCTGTTAATATCATATCAGAGTGGCAACAACATGCGACACCTGTTGTCAGTACCAGATAAGATTAAAGTCTTCATATCAGTGGTCAACTACAGATGAGTTTCTATCCTTGGGGACGGAGTAAGAACGCGGATAAGTATGACTTACTTACTACACCTTTTAAACTAGAACACAGCAGCGTTAACACTGCTGTTATTAAGCACAGATAGGTGTGGTAGTGGCGTCTCTAGCGTCGAATCACAAAGGGATCTATCACCTCCCAACGTGTAATACAAAAGATGATGTAACATCCTATATTCTTTGACGACCCCCGAATATCATACCGATCTGACGCGCAGCGGGTCCCGGGTTCGATTCGCGACTAGACAGATATCTGAACGATGAGTTTAGATTTCTGTTCTGAGTCTGGGTTGTATTCGGCTGTGTGTCCATGTCATCCACGCCACAGGAGAAAATCCTACTATGGGGTAATGTGTTTAAAAAGCGTCTTTTATATTAGTCTTAATAGGCGCATCATGCCGAAATAACACGATTATCTAATACTTACCAGGTTCGTCGAACGGATTCTTAGCGACGATGCTCGTCTCCGACGTCAGGGGTTCCGACTCGCCCTCAGAGTTGACGGCGGACACGCGGAACCTGTACTCCTTGCCTGGCGTTAGGCCGGTCACGTCACATTCTGGAAACGAAAAGAATGGTTGCTTAAACTGTGATTGATATGGTACTAATGATTTTATGAAACTTGAAGAATGCAAAGCAATAAATGATGAGTAAAACGTCTTTGTTCATATAAAACTTTATAACTAAGCTTCACAGTTGCAATTTTTTAGCATTTTAGCATGTAATCTAAGATTCTAAAAATATGCTACTATGAAGTAATCGAGCAGTTACTGTTACTCAATCAACCTCCAATAGTAATCAAGTAATCAACTTAACAACAAACAAGTGTGAATCGGTAGATTTCACACACCTTTGAGAACTTTTTTTTTAAGAACTCAGATGTGCAGGATTCCTCACGATATTTTCCTTCGCCGTAAAGCAAGCGATAATTAATTTCTAATACACACATAAATCAGAGGTGCGAGCCCGGGATTTGAACCTCGGACCCCTCGATTGAAAGGCCAAGTTTCAACCATTAGGCTACTGCTCAACTGCTTTTTAGATCAGAAGCTTAGCTCAATAGATTTTATTAGCAATAATAAAATGTAGTTAGACTCACCATCATCTGACTCCGGTGCTTCTCCTGTTATGACAAAACCCTTAGAATTCACTAATTCTGATTCCTGGAAAAAAAAAACATTTTTTTGGACTTTCTAGACTCATAGCCCAATAGGATTTTCTCGTGTCGTGGGTGCCATGGACACATGACGAAAACAAACACCCAGACCCAGAACAGAAATACACATATTTGGTATATCTTGCATAACTTCTCAATAATGAAATATGGAAAATCGGACATGTAACTGACCACGAAAAATTATTACGCAAAAATATTTTATATATTTAAACGTACTTACTGGAGATCTCCCAATTTCAACATCAGAATCCGACTCTGAAGCCTCGCCGTCCACAACGTGAGCGGTTTTAGACATTTTCTACTATTTAAACTAGTTAATTTTAATATTTGGAATGAATTTATTTTGTAAACAATCTATGCACTTTATGTTGACAAGTGACATGTGACATTGACAAAAAAAGTATTATTCTTAAGCTGTCAAAAGTTGGAGATAAAGATAAACCAAGTATACAACCACAAAATAGAGAGTTTATTTTATAGAAATTGATTTTTAATTTGGATGATTGAAATGGTCTTAAAAATCGGACGAATAAACGGATTAATTTGCTTGGCCAATTTGTCTGTCGATAAAAATAACTCCGATCTGTAGCACTTTCACATGCTGGTGAAATTAGCAAAGCACTTGCCAGCAGAGCACGAAAAAATGAAAGTTCTATTCGCATGCACGTTAGTTCTATAGTTCCTGATAGTTTTTAGAGATTGTT
>DWPV01008258.1:0-10132 GCA_018251915.1 Urbanus proteus proteus
CTCGCTGGGAATCGAACCCAGGACCCTCGGATTAGCGGTCCGGCGTGTTAACCATTGCGCCATCCGGGTCGTCATGATAAAGTAGGACGCTAAAGTTAAATTAACATTAAAGAATTCCTCTTTCATTGACATTTCTTTAAAACTTCGTTAATCTAAAAACTAATTGCAATGAATTGCTATTTGAATTGTGCATTTTTGTCGACATACGAAAAATCCACACTCCAAAACACCCCTCTCTACAACTGCACTGCATTTTGGCCCAATTTACAATGTATTACGTATTAAAATCGAATAGCAGCGTCATCCCTTATCCGGTCGGGCGATGGATAATTAATTAACATTTTTAAGAATATATATAAAAGCGAAATAATTTAATACGGTCAGTGAAAGGGTGAAAGATTGTCAGTTGTCAGGAAATGAATTCGGGGAGAGAGCGAAAGCGTGTAAGTTAATTAAAAATGTATATATTGAATTTTATTATTTAAAAGTTAGGCACGAACGATTTTTATGGAAGGTAGAGTTAATGTTGTCTAGCTGGAGTGGTTCATAACTTGCATTGTGTATTAAATGTAAGCATTTTTTAAAATAGATATAGGTACATAGCATTTGATAGTTAAACTAGTAAAACTATGTTTATGAATTGTGAAGATATTTCAGTCTAAAACGACTACTAACTACTAAACCCTACTGGTGTCTTATAAAATAGCGTATTTAAAAATAGAGATAAGTCCCACCTTAGGTCACAGCCTGCACAGGGATGACAATGCATCTGTGACTGAACTCAGGCAAGATTTCTGACCGATTTGGTGTCACTTACATTATTTATCTCCAATCTCATCTCATCTCCCTTATCAAATATTGGTTATTTGGTTATTATAGAATTAAGCAACATTTTCTCATATTTTTTACTTATTATAGTTATACCAACAATTATGTATAAAAAATGTTACCATTATCTATTCTGTAAAATTGATGGGCGCATATTAGTTTGCAACATATTTGCAGTGTTAAAAATTATAAAGGAACATTAAAATAATGATAAAACAAATTTAAAATATGTATTTTTTCAAACCAAATATCATTGGGTGATCGCTCTTCTTTTTATAACTTTTTGTGGAATACAACTTTGTATACAATATTAAAACAAAACACTGTAAATTCCAATAAAATTATTAGCGATAATATTAGCGATGATTTTCAGATAATACCAAATAGTAAAAGATATTTTCAGTATCTTTTAAAATAAAAGAGAAAGAACAAGCTCGACAATCGCTGACAGAATTGAATGTTCTGAACAAAGAACAAAACGTATTTGTAATGTGTTTGCTCAACATTTCTATTTTAGAACTACGGCTAAGAGATTTTGTCGAGCATATAGAATTTCTGGGCGTAATATGCGGATTATGTATATTTATGTTACGTCGTAAATACAAAATCTAATACAAAGATACTCCAGGGAAGGATGAAAAATCGAGGATAAATTAGATATTTATTAATATCTACTCAGTGGTTCATGTATTTAGGGCGAAGAAAAACATCGTGAGGAAACCTACACATCTGAGGGTTCTTAAAAATAAGCTCTCAAAGGTGTGTCAAGTCTACTAATTCGCGCTTAACTAGCGCGGTGGACTAAGGCCTAAAATCCCTCTCACTGACAGGAGACCCGTGGCCAGCAGTGAGACAATAATGAGTTTACAACGACGAATACTCAGTGGCTAAAATCGTACATTTTTAAAGTGTTCGTTTCACGTATCCTTTTTCATATTATAATGCCCGTTACCACATGTCCATTAGTAGGTACATGCAACGTTAATAGTATTTAAATTATTTGACTCTACTGCAATTATTACGTGGATATTCAGTGAAATTTTGATTGTTGAAAAACTCAACATCACCAGAGTTCTAAATGGTCATATAAGTATTCGTTTAAATACTGTTACAAATTTCTCTAAATTTCATTAACTTTAATTCTAAAAGGATGATTTTGAAAAATAAAGTTAGTCTCTGACGGCGCGGAAGATATAATTCACGGAATGTTCAGTCTCCCTCATGATATTACGTAATTGTGTAATTGAATTTCTGGGAACAAGTCTTATAACAATTTACCTTAAATGTTCTAGAGTTACTCTTTAAATTCTTTCTCAAACTGGATTATTCCTTTCTTCTATTTTAATTAGATACGAATGAGTTATGTGAACTTATCCATCCATTCATTCATCTATCCTTATAAGATTACTGCCGGACATAGGCCTTAAATTGCCTAATACTAAAAAGTAGTGCAATTTTTAAAATGATAATGTTATCATTAAATAATCACCATACTAGTTTGATACGCAGAGGGTTCTAGATTTGAGTCCTAACATATTTTCTAGTGAATAACTTAGATAAATATTTAGACTAAGACTTAAATTAGTTAATTCAATGTATACGGCACATGGATTCTAGTATGGAGCTATACATAAAGAGCATTATTACTGTTACACGTTGGCCGTCCCTAGTAGGTCAGTTGGTTTTGTTTTGAGAATTATATGGTTCTACTATGGTACTTTTTTCATAATCATATCATCCGGGCTTGGTAATCATGCGATAATTTTTCCTCTCCATAAATTATATCATAACAGAAATGATTAGCTAGAATTAGTCAATTAATTGTACATACTACTAATCCGCTAATTTAAGCATTGGCTAAATAAAAACTATATAAAATAGTAGCTGATCCCCGCGGTTTCACCCGCGTTAAAAAAAGTAAAAAGGAATACATATCAAAACATTGATAGCACCCCGCTCCACCGCGATGTCGGCTGCATGCGCATAGCGCGCGCGCTAATGCTTTTTCCAAAATTAAAGTACCTATATATATTATTCCAGACCATAATCTATGACAGTAGCAAGTTTCATCCAGATCCGTTTAGCTGTTCTACAGTTATAGAGTAACAAACATCCATTCATCCATCCATCCATCCATCCATCCATCCTTACAAACATTCAGCTTTATAATATTAGTATGATTACTTCTCTTAACACTCGTGTCGAACACTGTTAATATTCAAATTGAATTTCGTTGACCGTTAATTACTAATTTAATCCGGTTATCTCGTTATTCGCCCATTTAGTCCGTTTCTTCGATTGGTATAACATTGTTATTTGGGGTCGGACTATAGGCATTTATAATCCTAAACGAAATTTAATAGTCCATGCTTAGTAATTAATCGTGTTAGGACCCGCGTTGCCGAACGGTCACTATACGTTATGGAATCCGGGTTTGATCCCCGGCTAGACACATCTCTGAATAGTAAATTTAGTTGTATATTCTGAATTGGTGTTTTGTAATCTTTGTATGAACTGCTCATGGCACCCATGACACAGGAAAAATCCTACTGTGGGGCTATAAGTATAGAAAGCGTCATTATTATAATAATATTTTGGTTACGGTATTAAGGAAATATTTTCAACGTCAATTACAGAATGTAACCCCCAGGTTTAAATTTTGACAACTTCATGTTTGTATGTATTAAACAGCTAAAGTTACTCGTATATTGTAATTAACTTTTGCTCGACTTCAAACTTTGAAACGGTCATGGCTGGTTCATGATCGTACAAGCAATTTTGAACTATGTGTCTGACTGCGTAGAATTCAAAACTGGTAACCTATTCATTGGCTACAAAGTTTCACGTGAATGTATTGGAGTATATTGAAGCGTTTTAAACTGCAGTAGATATGTTGTTAGAATGAACATTGATAGAATTTTATTTATAGTGTCACAGGATATACAACTTACCTATACTATCGCCATTACGTTGTAGCAACTAGAAAATGTATGTCTAATACTTTCTGTAAAACCTTTGGTCTTTGTATAATATTGATGTCAATATTTCTGTCTCTACTCTCTATCATGGCATTGGGGTAGAGTAGGTTGCAATTTATTGTACACTGTGAGGCGAAACGTCTTAGGAGTGGCAGCGCATCAATAATCAGATTGATAGAGTCGGTTACAGATATCCATGGACAGCAGTATCATGAGTTAATGGCATGTTAATCTTATACAAATAACATCCTTAGTAGTGAAAATAAACAAAATAAAATAAATTGCCCAGCAGTAAGAAAAAAAAAAGTTTCTGCCAAAAATATTGTTAATCTTCAAATATTTCTTAAGCAATAAATAGTAATTAAAAAAACACGGTATCTCTATCTACAAAATAACCACTAAAAAGTGAAAAGAAAATGTATTCGTAGCAAGCTACGGATAAGCTACGAACGTGAATTTACGTACTCCTCTTAAACTTAAACTCTATGTTAACTTCGTAGAGTTTAATTTTGCGTGAGTATTTTGAAAATGGTAGAGCGTTTCACATTGCAATAAGTCAATAGTCAAAACATAAATCGAGGACATCGTTTATGATCTACGGTTATGATGTTCACATACAAGCGATTCAATTTAACATATTGCAGATATCCTATTCAAATTGTGATGCTGAGCGCGAAGATTACGCAATCATTTGTATGAGTTTGGGAGATTAGTTATTTAACACATTATTTATTTAGTAAACTAAGTATTTTCTAATATTAACTGTTATACGTGAGTTAAATATATTTTCTAATTGACACTGCTTTACTGACATAACTTATACCGACTTAGTGGATTAGTCAATTAACGCAAGTAACAAAAACTCAATAAATATGAATACTTTAAATATTATCTAAGAAAATAGTAATACTACATAGTATCCTATCCTAATTATTATAAATGCGAAAGTCCGTTTATTTGTTTGTAACGTCTTCAAGCTTTAACTACTCAACCGATCGTTATGAAATTTTGCACACACATTGCCGGGGGTCTGGAAAAAGACATAGGGTACCTTTTATCCCGAAAAGTTATACTACTCCCGCGGGATAGAAAAGTAATTTTCAAACCTACAATGTACCTACTTCTATACCTACGTCCTCATTGTGTGAATGAGCGCGAGCGAAGCTGCGGGTTAATACTAGTTTATGATAATTTTTAATAGCAGATATGTATTGTACCATTAGTAAGGTATTTCAGTAAACATTATCGTACAAAACATTTATGCTGTCGGCATTATTCTATTGTGACGTATGAAATTTAATTATCCATGAGTAATTCACTGAAAATAATCAAACAATAACATTTCATAAGTGGATTAAACACGTGGGATTTAAATAATTATTAATTCTATTTCTATTATGAGTTCAATAACATTTGATTGTCAGCGGAATAGGTAGTATGCCGGCCATTCGCTAAATGATTGTTATACATAGTATAAGCACGTTAATAGTACGAGTATGGTTACATCAGGGAGATACCGCCGCTATACCTATTTCTAGTTTGAAACAGTTCTTGCGGTTTCGGTGGAATGGTGTAGTTGCTAGGTCTTTCTCATGTAAGGAATCTGAGCTCTTGGTTTAAGAAACATCTGTGATTGACTTTTCATGAAATCCCTCTTCTGTATGAAGTTGATTAAAGATGTCCACGGACGGCAGTGCTCACTGCATATCAGGTAAGCTGTATACTCTTAGAAAATTTCAATTTTGTCTTGATTAAATAATATAATTAACTTTATGAACGTAAAATAAGTAATTAGTATTTATGATCCAAGAAAATAATTAAAAATATAACAACTATAACATGTCTTATAAGAAGCAGTGTTGAGGCCACCTTTTGAACGTTTTATTGTTTTGTGGTGTTAGGCACCTAATATATGCATTTAGCAGTAAAGATATACGCATACATACATACGCATGAATGGCTAGTATCCCACTACTGGGATTAATCCTGATCAAATCCGGATTGGTACGTCTACCAACAACGTAAAAGACCAACCAAAAAAAACTAGTAAAAACACTCAAACAGCTACGAGATGATCCGGAAAACGGAACGGAAAACAATACCGTAATCCGGACAAATGATCAGTTTCAACAGTGATCTGATACCGTTGTACCCCGCAGCTTGCGTCTGTCGCCTCAAGCGCTTTGTAATTCAACGTCCGACGGGATAACAAGGAGTGGTGGAGCTAATTAATATCCAATATCGCCAATTATTTCGTTACGGTTATTGTGTACTTGCCAAAATTATACGTAGCCTATAATAATTTCATTATTAAAGTCACAAAACAGTAGGTATAATAATATATCTATGAGTTTGTTATAGACAAGAATTTCTTTTATGCCTTTACTGATACCTTCTTTATCCTCATTTTTTCCTTATATTTATTCATGATAATATTATTATTCATTTAATTCCAATTAAATTGTACCTATATAATTAGTATACGTTCGATCAATTCAAAATTAACGAAGTCACTTCACAAAATATATCAGTTAATGTTAATTAACATGAACGCATTTCTAATTAAAACGAATTAACAAACTGTGCATAATTACCCGTATGTACTGAAATATGAAATAGTAAACATTATTGAAGAAGTTTATTTTCACAGCCGGCCATGTCGGATAATGAAGCAATCCCAAATAGGATTATATTTCTATCAGAGATCGAATACGAATCAAGATTAATTAAAAACGTATTTATAATACAATTTAAGAATAACCATTTTGATTTTATTATATTGCAGCAATATTGTATCTCTGATCACAATTTAAATAAAACAAAACAAACAGTAGCGATCTCAACATTATTTATATTTCTATACCTTGCGGACGAACGGCATCGGTTCCAATTAACTTTCCAATTATCTAGAGAATCGGTTTATATCAAACAAATACCTTTACTTGGCAGGATTATTTTACTAAAATTGCAACAAACTCAAAAAGATGGATTTCTAAGCTTAGAAACTTAAAAAACTTTAGTTTAATTAGATATATTTTTATGATACGAGTATAATATCGAAGGAGCAAACTTACATGGTTATTGATAAAGCGTTGCTATTGCCGCCTTTCCACATCTGTAATCAATCTTAGATAAGATTATGATTTTACCAGAGATTGGTCATAGATTTTTATAATAGACATTATAATTTTCTTCTCTCTTTTCTTACTAATGTGTTATGCCTCTTATTTACCTACTGTGCACGTAAATTGATACAATTAAAACAAATAACATGAATTTATATTGTTTTCTGATAATCACAAAGATAAATCTTATAATGTATTTACAATTCCGTAAACGTAGAAACCATCTAATTTTGACCGTGTGGACTTGTTTTAAAAAAGATTTAATTTGATATCGAAATAATTAAGACAATATTAAGCAATTACTCAGAATTGTTTCCGGAAACAACAAAGATTGAATTATAAATTACTTTGAGGTGGTTTGGATGAAAGCGGTTACCTCCATTGCCAAATTTGTCTTTTGTTGTGTAACTGCAAAATTTAATAAAACCATTGTAAAGGAAAAGGCAATCTGACTTCGAATCTTTTGTTTAATTGTACGATAAAAAATCATTTGTTTGTCCGTAATAATCTAGGTAGTGTTGAAAAAGTTTTTCGATATTGTATCTGAACCGCTTCGAATAAATGTTTATAACAAAATACAGTAGCGCTTAAAATTACTTCTATTAGGTAAAAAAGGTGAGGCGGCGATTCCTACACATTCCTACCAAAAAGTCACACAAAATCTAATGTGTAGTTATAAGTAGAAGTTTATATAGACCGGGAATCAGACCCAGATATCTCTACAACAGACGAGTACTTTTATCACTGTGCCACATATAATACGTAGAAAATAAAGTTATCAAAGGAAAAGCTTCAATTATTTCAACGTCCGCTTACACAGTGATTGGCTAAAGCGAAACAATTTTTATTTTACTGCACTTTTACTAAAAGTTATTAAAACTTATATTTTATTTTTGTTCAGCACAGGTTTTTCTGAAATTATATAAACGTTTTATATTTAAAGTTACTTTAAAATACAAAATTTTATAGTTTTAAAATTTAAAATTACTGTTTGGAATTTCGCAATGAATATTTCAATTTATCGGTGAAATTGTTTAACACACTTAGATCAAATATTATTAAGATGGGTTTAATTTATTAATGCGCTCATAAATTGTGACTTTTGTGTATTGAATATAGCTTTTTTATATATAAAGTTTCGAATAAGGAATAAGGTCCTTTATATTAATAACAATCTAGCTTAAAATAAGACTAATGAATTACCACGCTAACTTAAATTGCTAAATAATAATGACTTGAAGGTGGTGTCCACTTGACGTCCACGTGACAATGCACTTCTTTGTTCTAATACACAAGGGAGAACACACATTGTTCTTGAAAGTAATAGTAATTTTGGTAGGCTTTTTCGTTGACATAGCAGCAATTTATAGACGTTTTCTGTTGCATAAAATCATAGTGATAGACTGGACTTTTAGCCTTATTATCCTCCTCTATATACTAATGTAAAGCATCATTCCACTGAATACTAGCATTTAAGGATTCCGGTAAAGAGGATTATAATTTGCAATCCATATATTTGTAACTTGACAGCTTTGAGCTCATTTTTTTCACATGTAGGGGCAAACTAAGAATATACTGTTTATAGCTTTTTGAGGTAATTAAATTGTTCTCAAAAACTCATAAATCAGCAGATATGAATGTAAAATAATTCGACTCGGGGATCCTGAAGCATGCTCCATCACTGTGATTAAGTGTTTCTTGACCTCCATTCGTTTTGAAAGATATTTTATTCCAAACATACATATTTATACCTATAGGTGGCAGGTTTTAGCCTGTTATGTATTTTACTGCATTTTTAGCTTTTAAACGTCCCTAATATTAATTATTTGGAAATTAAAATAATAAAACAATGTCACATGTACTTATGTTCAAAATAATTTAGAATAAAAGAAGTAGGTGAACTGCCTCGACTTGGGGAATTGATTGATTATTTTTAGTGTATCTATTGATACTATAGAATCAATGTATTTTTAAGATTAAGGTTTATGGAGGAATACCTCTTATTTAATCGAACCTATACATATATGTTTGTGGTAACTTCCAGATAGGTAGTGAAGTACAATTATGTATGAATGTACCAATGTATGTACATATATGCATTTTAACATACGTGGTGTTGTTGGATTCGTCTTAACTGTCATAGCGACATTAGCTATATAATTTTTAAATACAGTACCTGAAACCTGAAAAAAGAGGTCTTAAGCAGTCGATTTTTTTGTTTTTAGGATACTAGTGTTGTAAATCTTCTGAACAAGAATCATTCGAAACTTTACGGATTTCTTGTGTGTAGGTTTAATATTTCCATGGAGCACTCTTCGTTCATACAAATTTTAGGTGACCTAAAAGTTTTTGCCGCCAGATAAAATGTAGCCTCCGCCCGCAAATGGGATTGGAAATCTGCGCTGGAGGAAAAAATGGGAATTTTATATAAAATATTTAGATAAAAATAGTAAATGGAAAGCTCTAGTAACTTTTTCTTAGTGCAATGTCTCTATAATATTGATCTCGAAAATTGATTTGCCTGTCTCAAGTTTAGTTAAAATTACCTCAGTTCATAATCCATTAGACAAATGTATAAGTTTTTTTACAAGAAGTTTCTACTACTCGTCTCCTAAAATAACACAAAAGTATATGAAATGATAACGTTTTCTGATTGGGTAGAGTTAAAAAGAAAGGCAATATTTCATATTACCTTTTTGGTACATAAAGATATGGAAAATTTACATTTAAGTCGAGAACGTATCTTTTCAACAGTACCTTGATAAAAAATATTGATTTGAAAGTACTCCCGTAGGCCTATTTATATTATATTTATTTAATTACTACATACTATTCCATCGGGAAAGCGTCCAGAAATGTTGACAATAGTTATGTCAGGATAAGACAACAGGCACCATGTTATGATTCTATTCTTCAAATAAACTCAAATCTTGCTGAAATAAATTTAAGATAACCAAGGAGTCATAAAATTATTTTATATTTTAAATGCTCCATCAACGATCGTTGAAAATGACGTAATATAAAGCACTATAAAAGTTAATTAGCTAAAAGGAATACTTTTCAAAATTTAATATTGAAACTTTAATGAGGCTCCATAGAGTATAAAACATTTAAGTGCTCTTCTCGTGATTACACCGCGGTTGAAACTTTTGAACCGTTTACGTTATAATAATGAGTAGGGAGCTCGTTACAGCACTATTT
>DWPV01008259.1:0-10132 GCA_018251915.1 Urbanus proteus proteus
AGCACATGTTAATGCAAACGACTGAGGAGGCATTTATGGTCTCTTTTAAGCGTCCTCCACACCAGGTACATCTCATTTTGTTTCGAGAAAAATAAACGAAATGCGACACATTTGGAAGCGGTGTGGATTGGTAGGTCTAACGTCCTCCAACAAAGTAAGTTAATTTGATGCAACAGTTTGTTTCATCGGATCATTGTTAAATCAGTGTTAAGCGCTATTGTATTATGGACTAAAAAGGCCCTTGTAAAGAGTCTTGTATTGTGATAAGCGAGACATACTTTTCCGAGGCGTTCCACTTAGACCACATAGTATAGGTCTCTGATTCTATCTGGGGTTGGTTACGGATGTTCAGGGTCTGCAGTGGCCACTTAACATCACGTGGCGTGCATGTAGCTTTGTTACTTCCATATAAAAAAAACCTAACGCCTTTACAAAGACTTCTTATTGCAACGGTTTAGTGCGTACAGAGTAGACCTCCAGAGGCGGCTAATTTGCGTCTAAAGCGCTGTAGAACAGCTTGGAAGAATGAATATTTACAAGTGGGTGGAATATGCCTGGGTCCCTTATAATTATCGTCCCTGGCTCACGAGCGGTAGTCGCGAATTAGTTACGGTGCGAATACTTAGTGACTTGCAGTAACAATCGTGGGACCACGCGGTTTTTCACCTGATTTATGATTCATGTCGATTGTAATAGGATGCTCCTGTCATGAAGTGTATCAAAGTAATTAATTACTAGTGATTTTATCTTTGAGTACATTACACTAATATTTTATCAGAATAAATTATGTTAATGGTTTAATTTGACGGTAATAAACTTTCTAGTAAAACTGTAGATATACTTTGTTGATATGCGATAGACTGAACGTAACTCGAAGTGGCATATACTCCTACGTCATGAAATTTATCTAAGTTAAGGTGTTTTTAATTATCCATAATATATCGTTTCTGAGAACGATAACTAACATTGTTTTCCATATGCTCATTAGCTACTTAACTAATAAATACACTATTCAACTTACCAAATTTGAAGATTACGAAAACGAATCAACAGTCGATGGGTAGACAAATTGAAAGAGTGTTCTCACTCGTTCCAATAACAGGCCATTAAGCAAGAAATAGATGAATTCGAAGCCCCGTATCTCAAGCCGGCGGGCGTCATTAAATCTTCACAGTTATGCCGGCGCGGGCACGGACGCGGAAAATTATTCGAGCATCGCTTCCGCGGAGCACCATCTTGAACATCGCTGATTTCTAGATTGCCAACGTGTGAAACGCAACCGTTTCTGTGCGTGGAAGATGTACGATCTATTTGGACGTGATACGTAAAAATAAGACTGGTTTATGTGACAGATGAAAGGCATTTTGAAGATGATTCTGTAGATTTTATGATGAGCTAAGAGTAGAAAGATTTGATCCAGACGTGATCTGGATAGGTTAATTAAATGTCACTGATACATATTCGTACATGAAAAGCGATATTGCGATTGGAAGAAACCCCATTAGTCAATTAAGTATTAAAGTTCCAGAAACAGTTTAATTATCTTCCAGTAATTGTAACTTATTTACAATCGCTAAATAAGGACCATAAACTACGCTTCGCATTACCCAAACATTTTTTTGTATAAGAATCTAATTATATCTAGAACTCAACAGACACATTCTCACTAATTACACAACGTTTAACAAAAAAGAAGAAGTCATTACCAAATGGAAAATCTCTGTATACGCAATACGCCCAGCAGGCATGTTACTTCTTAACTAAATATTAATAATAATGGGTTATTAAGACTAATGCGGCACTCTCGTATTTTGGACTGCAACGAACTGTTGAAGCTTTAATAACGTCTATCAGCGGAAAGGAACGATCATTTATCGTACGCCTACCAGTTAATATCTGTAACTGCTGGGGGCTAAGAGTTCCAACGAAATTATTGGTTACAATTACAGCTATGAACCCAGGACCTTACTTGTTAGGGACTTCCCACACTTATTAACGCTGAATTGGTTTAGTAATTCTTATCTAAGAAAATTGTAGATTTTGAACTTTAGAGTTATTATTTTTCTAATTGATGTATGTCCTATGTCTAAAGTGCATGTTTTTGTGCTCAGGAAGGCAGATAAAACCTTCGGTCCTGGTTACTATCATAAGAGAGTACGTTATAACTTAACAAAGGCTTAATTTTATACAGCCAAAAACATTCGACCGGAATTGTTTGCAGTCGTAGCCCGATTCGGTCGTAGCATGGTGGAGACATTTGAGGCTTCAGGCCTCTCTCAGTCATCCTCTTGCCTCAATTATGACCCGCGGTCTCGTGCTATACAATGCTGGTGAACAGCAAAAACAATAAAGTAGCCCGTTCACGATCGATAAGTCTGGGAAGTCCCTCACATAATACGGTTTGGCATTAGCTAAACGAGATCTTTGTAATTGATATTCGGATTAGCGTCGTCACGATTCGCCACACAGTGTCAGCCATTGTAGATGGGATAGGATCACATAACTGTTCAAGTAATCGTCGTATTTGTCTCTACGTTCAAATTAAATCGACATCGGCCCTGCGGTTTCTACCTATTATTAGAGGCAACTGAGATACATTCTAATGGGATAATATTTTTTAATTAAGTACTAAAATTTGCATTTCTCCTTAAGTGGCAATTGGGTTTGTTGCGGCAGTATCAATGTATTTTGTCTTTTAGTATGTATAGATAGGTATCTATATGAGTCATTTCAGCTTAGTTAAGGTTACTATTGTAATAGTAAGCAAAAAGTTTTAAAGGTGGTAGTACTCAATGTGCTTCGACACATGAACATGGTGTTTTTTGCTTAAAATAGAAAGTGTTTCAGTGTAAAAGTATTTTAATCCAGAGACCCACAATAGTAGCCAATTTTATATTACACACGGATCTCCTATTATTTTAACCGTGACTTCAATAATAATGAACCGTATGTAGATACCAAAAATTCCTTTTAAAAAATTAAGTTCACTGAAAACCACGAAACCAGAAAAGCAATTAAAATATTTAAAAACGCGACCATATTACAAGTAGAAGTTTCACTTAAATTATTTTAATTTTAATTTAAATTATTTTAATTTTAATCGTGTCTTTTTCGGAAAAAAAATTGTAGGATTTAAATATGATTATGATTAAAATAGTTTTATTTATACAGCTGTTTTCTAAAGTATATAATGCTATAACATTATGATTCATAACAAAAGCCAAGAAACATTTTTTAATTATCTGAAACATATTTTTAAGGCAAAGGTGTAGTACATGAGCCCATGGTGTGACGTAAGAGTAGTGATTGTTTTTGTCACGAAAATATTTTAAGATTAAAACTTAGAGTACATATTTGATCGAAGGATTCCAACATTTACCTACATTTAACATTTGATAAATACTTAATTTAAAAAATATGCTAAGTAGATTGCTGTAGTTTATATAACAACTAATTAGCTACAGTAAATTATATTAATGCAACATGCATCACTATAGTACCCACATGTGCAGTCGCAGGCCGAAGTTAGTTCTAGGTAACACAATGCCATGAGTAATTACGATGTTCCGGCTTCAAGGCCAGTGGAGCCAATAATTAAAACCGTGCTAAGCACTTAATCAAGCCTGCAGGATGGTAATACTTCGCAACATTGCTTTGTTGGATGGACGTGGATATTAAGTTAGGAACCGTTACAGTAATTAGATAGGTACTTACTTGAGTATTTCTTAGCTTTTTATTATAATTTCCAACGGCCAAAATCCTAGAATCCGGGGCATCATTAGAGAAAAAATGTAGGGACTACGAAGTATTCATGTAATATTGATTGCGTTTAATTCTTTGGAACGAATCCTATACATAACTTTCGCCAATTTCAGCAATAAGCTAGAATAAAACAAAGTGTATCAATATCTTTATTCACACCATAACAAAATATAAACATTTTTATACTTTTATTTAAAGTTGTTTACGCTTATGTCATTTAGTTGTGGGCTAATAAAGAAACTAATAGTACCAATTTACTACAATTCATATTTCAAATATGGCAGCCCTTTTAATAGTTGCAATTTGATGAGAATAACAATACGCAATATGGAATCACATTTATTATCTTAGCGGATACGCAAGCTTAGTGGGTAACTTAAGACCAGATAAACGTGAACTAAATAAGTATAATGGAAATAAGGTGAGAGAATCCCATGGTAAGTGGACCGGTTGCTCATCAGATGAACAATACCGCAGATCACCTATCTACATGTGAAGCTTAGCTACAGGTAAGGTACCTACTTGCCTAATGTGCTTTTGTGACTTAGCACTTTGAATTCGGAATAATTTGCCAGGAAAATAAATTGCAGACTATGCACAGTCTATGCATGTTAGTGCAGATAAATAGAGTAGTTTTTTTTTGTTCTGGATTCTGGTTTTTTAACCTAACTTTTAAACATAAAGGTAATTACATAATATGGTATTGATTAATAATTGGGAAGCAAAGACGAATCCGCTGAATAATTCAAAAACCATCGCAGATAATGTCAGATAATAATCAAGATATTCCTATAGTAGAAAAAATGTATTAAATTATTAGTGAGCGCCTCCGTAAACCTTTAAATATATGAATGTTCTTTACCTTTCTTACAGGAGTGTTAATGCATAATGCTTTACGACAGTATCACTACAACAGAACATGGTAGCGTAAACAAATTAGCAAAGTGCACTATATATAAAAACAAAATAAGTCAGTTGCATTGTCGAGGCACTTCCGCGACAGACAAACTGACGAGCAACGTAATCGATTTGCCGCCTCAATGGACGGATAAGGTTCAGTCGCCAGTCCATAGAGCATTGTAGAGTAATGTAACAGAACCAATAGGTAGTTTTATATTATATTTTTAAGTAGCAAAGATGGTTTACCTGATGGTAAGTGATCATTGCGATCTTATGGTCTCTTGCAAATCTTATGTTATCTGTGATCAAGCCAAGATAACATAAGACTTTTATCTAAGGTCGACCACAGATGCGTTTCTAACCCTAAGACTAAGCTGGATCGTTTCGGATAAGTGTAAGTGTATGATAAGTATGAATAGATATAATTCTCTTACCACTCCCATCAAATAAAAACACAGAAGCACTTAGCACTGCCCTTATTTGGTAGTAACCGTGGTGATGTGGTTCTAACCTTTATAAATATAGTTATTTTAATATTTCTACCAACCAATAAGGAAGACGGGTTACCTGATGAAAAGTAGTCATTGTGGCTAACACATTTGCAACATCAGAAAGTCGCTAATGCATTCCTAAAATCATAAGATAACCTCTAGGATAGGCTGAACTGTGCTACCGACGAACCGATGAGCACGTTGACGCCGCGGCGTCTGCGGCCGGCGACTCCGTTAAGCCGGTCATTAGTTGTCACGATTACGACACGACGGGACGCTGCGATTTATCGTTTTTAAGCCGAATCTATGACAGGGAAAGCTTTGTAATGGAATTGTTTAATTAACTGGTTATGTGTTTTACCGGACGTTAACTTCATAAAACGAGTATATAACTTAAGTGTGTGTGTGATTCGGAATTGGTTGATAACATAAAGAAGTTATTAGAATTGATTCCATGTAACGTAGGCGTTTGAGTCGTTTCAGATAAAGATTTTTTTGGATTAACACGAATCTCAGTAGACATCTCGTGGTCGTACACAGTAAATTTCCTGTTATAGGTAAAATATGTCAAATATTCCTCACAATTTATATTATGACAAATTTTTGGTGTGAGAAGGTTCATACTTTACTAAATCATTTCAATCGTTGTTGAAAAATTTATAAAGACCTGTGCTTCAATAAAACCTTTTTTCAAGAATGATTAGTTATTTTTTTTTCCTAGATTAACATAATATATCAAATCTATCAGATAATATGACCTCTTTCCTTTGGAAAGTCGGTTAAAGTTAAAAAACAGATTCCGATTATTCGATGAATACACACGCCTTTCGAATTTGGATTAATTCATATTGTTCCAAACTTTAATTTCACGGAAATAAACAGCACGTAAATACTATTGAAATCATATTAATCCAACTTTCACTACGCCCTTTGTGCACATTTGCATACATATCAGATTAGCAATCAGACCGTGCTACTGGCGTTTGTTCTCGCATTTAATAAAGTTAGACACACAGACCCAGATTGTAGTGAAGGTATAACATCTCTATAATAGAGTAATTTAGCTAAGAATCGGATGTAGACCGGAACAACACGGTAAGCCACTTTGGTTCATAAACATTTGGTTACTTGTAAACAAAGAAAGTTATGATTTTTTAATGTTAGGGTAAAAGTGATCGTTCAGTGAAATAACATTCGAACTTCTCCGTTGGTGGTTTGCTTTTTTGATTTTCATGATATCTACAGAAGTAGCAATTCGGTAAAACTTAAGAGTAAACCAAATTCATGGACATCTATAATTAACCTCTGATGATTTTTGTCCTAAGTTTGGTCACGGATGCTTTGCTATGCCTGAAGACTAAATTGGACCGCCTCGGATAAGTTTGTCACTCATACAATAACTTTTAAACTAGACACAGCAGCGTTTGATCCTGCTATTATCAAAAAGAAATCGGCTTCATGTGTAAGATCAATATTAACTGTAACTATACGAGGTGTGATCAAAAAGTATATTTATTTATTAATGAACATCCATGTTGTCCCCTTCAAAGTAATCTCCATGAGATATTATACACTTGTGCCAACGATGTTTCCAATCTTCGAAGCGCTTCAAAGTCATTTTTTTTATCTTGTTCAGCTCCTTCTTCGATGCCGTCTTTACACACCTCGTATGCAAGACTCTTTATAACGGGAGGCCTATGCCCAACAGTGGACCTCATAACGAGAATGGATATTGTCTACATATACGCTATATAGGTATCTATAATCACAAAGCTTATCACCATACGCTCCGACAAAGATCATCTCACTGTTCAAGGTCTACAAGACGATAGCTGTGAAATCTAGCACAAGCGTGCGAGATGAGAGTCAACATGAGTCTACCTTGGAAACGTTTGTACAAGCAAGCAAACAGCGTTTAAAAGGCAAATGGATTTACACCATATTGGTAAACTTTGGCTCTGAAGTTTAAGTAACTTCATTTGTATGCTTACATTGCTTTTAAATTAGGTGTTGTAAGTTATCCTCAGGTGTATTTTTTTTGAACGACCGGGTAGCACTCATTCTTTTTCCGGTCTCCATGTAGTTAACATCTGACGACCCGCGTGGCGGAACGGTTGCAAAATGCCCGTCTGACGCCATTGCGCGTCCCGGGTTCGATTCCCGGCCAGACAGACATCTAAATGATGAATTTAGATTTCTGTTCTGGTCTGGGTGCTTGTGTATGTGTGTGTCGCTGGCACCCACAACACATAAGAAAATCCTACTGTGGGGCTATGAGTGTAGAAAGCGTTTCAAGTTTCATCTAATCCAGAATTCTTTTGAACGTCAGCAACATCATTCCTTTACCATCATGATCATTATTATCAATCCATTATCGTCCCACGGCTGGTCACGTGTCTTTACTCACTATGAGAGGGATTTAGGCCTTAGTCCACCGCGCGGGTCAAGTGCGAATTGGTACACTTCACTCACCTTAGATAACTTTTAAGAACTCTCAGGTGTGCAGGTTTCCTCACGATGTTTTCCTTCACCGTTAAAACAAGTGATAAATTCAAGACATTTATTATTTTTACACACGAACATCTAAAATCTACATAATATATTAGAAAGTAAAAGTGAAAAACGCTAAAAATGGGCAAAACCACGCGTCGAGACTAGTGTTGAAATCTACCTTCAAGTTCCCTTTTCGCGTGCAATGTTAACATGTTCATATTTGCCAGTTAGCGTCGAAGGGCCGACATTAACATGTAACAAGCCGGCTGGTCAGTTTGTATGTCACAGGGCCACTCCGCCTGCTAATAGAACCGGTTCGTTTTCCAAATTATTTACCAACGTTTCAAATTGTTAACAGCTTTTTAGTATAAGGTAGTAAGATTTATGTTACTAGGCACAGTTTAGTTAAGTAGAACTGTTTACGATTCGATTCCGGAAGCACCACGGCCACAGCTATTTATGCCTTATAACAGCAGTATTGTTCTAGCTTGAAGAGCTTGTAAGGTGCCTCCCTTATCCGAAACGTTCTAACTTAGTTACTCCTTAGTAGTAGCAACACATTCAGGTAAGACTCAGCTCTCGTTTGGGCATAACGATCAGATGGGCAGATGGTGGACTTCTATGTATAATATAAAAAGAGTACGTAACATATCTTTGTTTTTCAATGACAAAGATTAAATTTTAATGACAAATATTTAAATGAAATCCATGGTTTAAATTTATTTGGGTAATTGTATTGAAAATACGATCTTCCATCCTAATGCGTGAGCAAACAAATTAACTGCATCGAATCCAATAACAATGCTCATATTTCTTAACTAGACCCACACGACTGTAAGCTCACGTACAGCAAACACGCAACCATCTACATACGTCAAACAGTGGAGATGAGGTGTCAGTGTGTCACAGGGCCGGTGAAAGCTATCGGGATTAGCATGTGATGTTTATGAATGTAACATCACACCTAAGTTCCCTGTGGAACTATAGAGACCTCACGGCAAAGTTCGCTAGGTTTGAGCAGCCCTTTGAGCAGGATAAACTAGAAATATCAGATATTTGCTCTTGAACGTACTGCGGTGTTCATTCCAAGTGTTATACATACAATTTTATCGAGGAATATGTCGAGAGATATAATTATCGAGAAGATTTGACGATCTTTTGAGACTAATCAGTTTCCAAGAGAACTCTCAAGCATAAGATTTCTTTACCATGTTTTTCTTCACCCTAAGAGCATGTGATAAATGATGATTTATTTATCTATAATTATCCAATAAGTAAACGAAAAATACATAACTTATGCATCAAATATCAACTATTAAAGCTTTAAGTCCCTAGTAGTGGAATTAATAACTGCTCGAATGAAAATTATTATCGAAAAGTGTCAAATAGCAAATAGCTACTCGCAAATAAACTACTGAAAGCGAATCAATTTCCATTTTCTATCGGCAATATTGCTTATTGCATATTTTCTGCATGAACTAGTTACTGACTTTGTCCGACTAATTCTCAATGAATATCATTAACTTTACAAGACTATTTGAATAGCTAACATGTTTTATAGCACGGAGAAGATAATTAAAAATCTACCACAAGTATGTGAGAATAGATTGTTTTAATAGTAGTGATAACCTAGGTGTAATTCTAAATATTAATTTGAGGGTTCGAGGTTCGAATCCCAGTCATATCTTATTTTTCGAAGTTATGTGCATAGTGAAAATAAATTACCATTTGCCCTTGACGTCGCCAACAGATGACCCAGGAGTGACCAGTTGATATATGGAGCAGTGATTTTTGCATTTAGGCAATCAAAAAAACATCGCCATCTTTAAAATAACTACAAATTCACATAAACATTTATAAATAATAAATAGACATAATTAATAGACTCACCGTTCCATCTCAAGTATTTAAAAACCAAGAGAAAGGGATAAAACGGATATATCTTATTAGCTAATTAATTAAGTTAAACCATGTGATAATTACTCATCCGTCCCCATATTAGGCGTTAGACAGGAGAAATGGCGCTCAGATCTCACATCCCATTTTCATCAGAAACGAGTTTAATTAAATTACCTCAATGGAAAGTCCGCTCATACGTAAAAGTTGTCAGTAACTATTAACATAGAGAAATTCTGTGTCGGCGGGCATTATGCACGAATCGTAATGATTGAGCAGAAATTAAGATCTTTGCGTGTATTTATTCATTTTGGGGTTTACCAGTGTAGTGAAAATGCCGCGTGATGTCTCAGATAAATAAACTAATATTAAACTACTTCGGGACAGAATCCAGCTATTTTAAGCCGTTAAGTTACAAAACCTTGAGAAGGTTTTGTAACTTTAAATCGAAACAAGATCTAAAAAAAAATTTTGACATATTTATATTCATAAATCAAAATCAAAAATATTTTATCCAAAATAGATTCTTTACAAAAATTTTTTTTGAACGTCAATATTTTTTTCTTTACCGCCACTTCGGAAGGTGTTTA
>DWPV01008260.1:0-10132 GCA_018251915.1 Urbanus proteus proteus
CGAACTAAGGAAAAATGATATCATGAACACGGTATCATTCCGAAAAATAATAGTTTTTAATAAGGAAAAACAAACGTAATAGTAAGTAGTAGTAATCAACGTAAATATTGTTATGGATCTCATATAAGGCTAGTTTTTGCTTTTTAAACGGTTGTTTTGTAATATAAAAATGGTAATAAATATATTATGTATTTAAATGTATTTTATTATTAAAATCAAATTCTAAAGGCAATAGGGAAAGTTATAACTTAGTCACAAACAGTATTTACTATTTGCACATGGTTTGTTGTACATATACCTACTTAGCGAGATACAGCTACCTAATGGAAAGCCACCACCTCCTATGTTGTCATCCAAAAATTACTTCACAGATTAAGGGGAACGGAGGGGTTAACGAAGTATGACAAGGGTCCTAACTTTCGTGACGTCACAATTCTAAATTTGGAACTGTTGTTTTCATTTATTTATATTTATCAATTATGTATTTATCGAAATGTGTGTATCATCTGTGTGACGTCTTACTAGGGATGGAGGAATCACTAGTGTGACGTCACATAAATGTAACAGTGACAAGGGGCAGGAGTCAAAAAATCATTAAATCCGATTGCCGATTTATAGAGATCTTTTCTTAATGCCCTATGTCATAGAGCTTCGGGAATACTTCAGGATGAAATTAATTTTACATTTTAGACATTTGAATAAAAAAAAACGCGTATACCACGGTTTAACCATGAACAACCGCCACGAGTCCAGTTTATATAGATAGAACTACATTAGTTATTACTCAAAACTTAAAAATTATAATACCTTACATATATGTATATAATAAAAAATGATAATTAAATAAAAGAGGTTTATGCAACAAGTTAGCTTTTTATTTACAATGACATTGAAAATAGAGCTAACATCTAGTATCTACTATAATTTTTGATTGTTTAGAACAAGAAGTATAAAATCTAAATCACAAGATCGCTAGTTTCATAGCAATCAGATCTCAATTCACAAATTATTATAAAATAGAGTGTCTCATTGTCATTATTGTAACTATTGATAGGATTTTGAATGAAAATAAACAATTTTCACAACCAAACCTAAACAGAAGAAAACTACTCGCATTCAACGTCACAAATCAGCCCTTAAACTATTGTGCTAAATAAGAATATAAAATTATACGATTACTAAACTTTCCAACATTTAAGATTCTGAAAAGATTCAAGAGTTCTAAGTACTTATGGAAAGATTGATTGTAGAGGAACTTGAAAGTTAAGATTGTAGAACAAAGCACCGCATGCACGGTGTTCAGTATGATAACTCCATACTCTATAATGTTTAACAAATATAAGAACTCTTAAGTTAAAACATTTATCACTTTATCATGATATGATTTTGGCACAGTGAAAAATTATAGCAAATAGTGTGTTCATTATAAGTTAGGCATCCATGGGAAAATATACTCGTTTATTAAAATGCTATAATGAATAGCTATTGTAAATAAAAATATTACTCATTAACATTCCTACGTATTAATGTATAATAATTATTATCATAAGCAATTAAATGGAGGCCGAACTATTGTCATGTCAATCATTTTAAAGAAAATATCATAATTATATCAAATAAACATAACAGGTTTTTAGATTGAAATTCGACGATCCTAACAGGTTGTCTAAAATGTTATATAACATACAAGCAATAAAATGCATCAATATAATAAGGCATAATATGTGATACATATTAATATTATGTTTATTAGATATTTATATCAGATACATTAGTTTATACAATTATTAAAAGCAACAGTACTTTTAAATATAACGATTAACATCAAACCTAAGATCTTTTTGTCATATACATATTTCACAAAAGCTTACAGGCTTTAAATCCATTCATGAACACGAGCTACGTGATATAAAATACAAGACCATAACAAACATAATATAAGACTCAGCACACATGAAGCTACTACCAATTATAGTAACAATGTTACATTATATAAATGAGTGGTCTGTAAATAATTTGAAATCATATTATTTTTCATTTTGAATTTTGTTACAATATATTGTCATAATGACATTGTGTGTGTACTGAGCACAATTTATTTAATCATTATAATTATAATAATATGAACACAGGCTAATAATAAGTAACAAATAATATTTATGTATTGTGTCATGGGGCATTAAAATTCATAGTATTGATAAATATAAAAAACAATCATAGTATATTTTCGTATAACAGAGTAATATTTGTTTTGTATAGACATATTGTACAGAATATTTTAATTCTTAATTACAACAATCATGTTTGATTGTACATACTTAATATATGAAAAATAGCCATAATCGTAATAAAGTATATGCAAATACATTTTTTATAATTAAGTATAATTTGAAATTACTAAAGATATAAGGGATTGTCTTGGCATACGATATTATCGCTTCGTAAATAACCTTTAACCTGAGGATTTATTATGGTTGGATATAATCTAAATCATAACATAAATTTAATGAAAATATGTAAAACAAAACAAGAAATAGGGTAAATAAAATATTTATACAGCAATACATACTTATAATTTTACATTTTAAAGTGAATTATAATATTAATTTTAAGAGAACACATCTACTAAAATTTACATGTTGCACATATTCAGTCCGTCCACCCTTCACAGCCATTTAATAATGTATTAATTATCACCTCATATCCAATCCATTACTTCTACACACGTAAGTTATTATCATGATCCAAAAGACTTAGAAAAACATTGGGGCAATCTACCATGGACAGGAGCGGACGAAAGTGCAACAATCACAAGATAGAAGTAATCAGCACTGGACAACATGTACCTAACATAGCAGAATTTATTATGATATTTTGATAAATATGAAAATAATTTTTATTGCACTTATTATTATGACCAGGGAACATGGCAATTAAAGATAACCAATTTATTTGTTTGACTAATAATTTACTTGATTCTTAAGATCAAGATATTATATGTATTGTACAATTTTAAACCTTTTTGCGAGCTTTCAACAATACAAAATGCGTGGCGGAGCGGTTACCATACCAGTTTGCCACGTGGGAGCATCCGGGTACGATACCACTTTTGTATTATCGTCTTTATGTGACGACACACGAAATCAAATTATAGTGTGTTCTATTTCATAGTTCGATGAGATTCCTTTAACTTAAACGCCAAGTTTTTTTGATGAAGTTGAAACCACAATTATTTGTAACCAAAAATAAACCTAATCATTCGTTTTATTAAATTATAGACACTTTCAAGTATCTTCATCAAATCCTTTTAATAATCTAATTGTAATAATTTCAAATTTGTATAAAATGATACAATTCAATACTGAACAATGGAATGTTAAGTATATGTGACATATAAATATAGGTTTTGTCTAGTAGGAATGTAAAATTCTTAAAGTTACAATATAATAAACATTTGATTATACATAGTTAAGAGTTTAAAAATGCCTCACAATACATGACAAATCTAGACAAGTGTTAAAGTTGAACGGAATTGTTTTACTTATCTCGAATTATATCAGACTAAAAACTGAATATGAGATTCAGTATCTCCTGTGAAGATATATATCATGTGTATAATTATACACAACACTACTCAACTATATAGTCATTAAAATATATTATCATGTCCTCGCTACTCGTAAACAGTTTGCAACATTTAGAAAATATTTCAAGACAAGATGGATATTTATGAGAAGACATACAATATAATAAATATGAGTTATTACGAAAATATATAGTAGAGATAGGATTCAATTTATAATTTATTCAGAGATATCAGATCTACATCAAACTTTGTCACTACATAAATTCTTGAGTTTGTTATTTGTATTTGTACCTATTGTATGTTAAATGTATGAAACAATATTAATTATATTAAACCATATTCATATATACATCATCAATAATATTTAAGTATCTGTTAGTCTTTAAGTCCTAGCCAAATCATGATGCATTTGGACGAAGTGATATAATCTTTAACAATTAACACTAGTATTAAAGAGGAAGTAAAATTAATTTCAAGAGTTTAGTTCCTTTAGAAGATAGTATATATGTCACTATATTGTTACTACAAATTTTTTCAGATAAGTTAAAACCTATGTGAACCATTTACTTAAAACAATTAGTAGTTAGTTTTTAAAATCTTGGTAGGTAGAATAAAATATCATAATGCTTAGTTTGATTCACCAAGACATTAATGACATACATGTGTATATTTCGTAAAGTTAGTTCTACTTTTAAAAGGATATGAGTAGTATCTATGAGAGAAGCCTATTGGAGTATTGATGTATAATTGAATGTCAATAGTGTGCACAAATGCGGAATATATTCTCTGTTTCGAGACAGTTATTCATAAATGCTAAGGATATAGAGGATTAAGCTTTAAAATCTACAACTTACACTAGATTATGGAGTCATATAGTTTAGAAACCACTATATATAGGGAATAAATAGGTCATGGAAAAAATATGCACATTCACATACACAATCTTATTTTGGCCAATGCAATAGCTCAATATAGATATGCTAGCCCTAACATCTGCAATTGTGTGGGTTGGGATATACAATAAACAAATAAGGTCACTGTTTATAGGCATAATACATTGTTAGATATTCCAAAAGTACCGGCAAATTCTTACAATTTAATCAAAATCAGGAATATACAGAGCCAACCAACCAACTTAATAAACAAGGATAATCACCCAAGTGTTAAACTTGTAACAGATTGTGATGACTTAGCGGAAATTCAATGCTTCAATATTATATATTAGTTACTACAATGCACTATACATACAATGTTAAGATTTTAAAAATAAAGAATATGTTTAGGAAAACTAAATAATTCTCAGAATATTATGGACAAGAAACAAGAATATATTGCAAACCTCAAAAAAAGAGCATATTATATGCTAGTTGAAGTACATATTAGCATTATATGTTTTGGAAAAATAAATAAAAAAACAATTCACGTAAGAATTTGCTGATACTCTTCAGTTCTACACATTTCACATATTAGGTAATCATATGCCACCTACATAGCTACTGCATGCAAAATTATTTATAAAAAATTCAATATCCCAAATATTAACAAATTCATGGACAGCTCTCAATGTATAACAGCAACAATAATCCACATGTCAGAATATAATCATTACAGACTATAATCGTCATATTATAATTAGCCCTTTTCACTAAGTATTATAATATTCGTCATGTTAATATGTATAACAATTACGCAACAATCCCTAATATTATTAAAAGTGATTATCACCATACCTTAGTTATAAGTAGGTACATACAGAGCTTTAGAAAATATACCTAATTTGGTTATTAAATAAAACCAAATAGTCATTTTTTAAGGGATTAAAAGATTGTCATATAGTTTTATAATACATTTTATACAATGTAATTATATATTTGTAATAACATATTCAGTGTCAAGCATGAGATTCCAAGTATAGTCGGAAAAGCTATAAGCATAGAGGAGAAACGAATCTTGAAGACTAGGAGTAACAGTTAACCATAGAATCCTACATATCTTGTAATACAACATGATTATAATGTGTCATTAAGTTTTTTATAAGTATTGTGACTAGCCCAATGTAATAAACAATTCGTTGATATTCATAATTTCTTAAACATGTCTAACCATGCTTTAAGACCGTACCATTCATTCTCATCAAATGGCACTATTACATAAACAACAATGTTATAATTTTAGAGATGACACAAATCTCAGGCACTCAGCAACGCTTTAGCAATCAATTTCAATTAATAATGCCCATGCCTACCAATTTAATAAGTAAGTGCCGCACCAACACGTTCATCAGTAACCGAGACTTACATACACAGACTTATGCAGAAATTGTATTAAGTACCTTATGAAGCTGATCGAATGGGATTGTCGGGGCAAGGTGTTGTCCAACTATTGCTTGGGCTGGGCGTTGGCGTTACGACTTGAGCTGCTGCTACTGAGCGCCATTTTTTGCATTTGTCGGATGACAGTGGTCGCGTGGTACGCCTGTTTCCAGCGAGACTTCGCAAAGTTCTTCTTGAGTTGCTCGGATACAGTGCCGTGAATGTTCTTATTGCTAGCAGCATTACCAGAGATCCAAGGATGAGCCAAAGCTTGCCTGAAAATAATTATAAAATTGATTACCTTAATAGGATTTTTACACTGCATGTAGAAAACTGAATAAATATTGTTTAACGTAATATATATTATATTGCTTATACATATAATTATGTATGTGTAGTTCCTGCAAATATATTTCAGGCTTTCCAGGCTTCTTTTGTGTTGGAGAAAAGACTAAACAATGTAAAAATTGCCATTTACTATAACAATTAAATAAATTGACGTGATTTTATATAGTTAGTTTTACAATAGAACTACTATTAAATAACTTTAACAGCAGTATATTAAATACCTATTCCATTGAAATTATTCTTGTTCACATATTGGTCATTTTATTTGAAGACCATAACCTGTACCCAATTATATTAATAGTTTAGGTACTTTGTTTCCATTTTCTCACAGCAATAAAAAGGAAATAACATAAGGATATATCATTATCAAACAATAAACAAAATACTCATTAGAAGCTATAAACTTTATTAAATTCACGATAGAAAAAACAAGTTTCTCATCATTCTTATTCTTAATATACAATAAGAGTAATATAATGAAATATTTATTATAATGAGCATGGTATAAGTATACTATTATATATTATACCCCTTACTTATGTGTATATATTTAGTGTATATATTTTTTTAATCTTACTAATATTATAAAGCTGAAAGTTTATGGATGGATGTTTGTTACTCTATAATTTAAGAATGGCTGAATGGATCTAGATGAAATTTGGTGCAGACATAGAAAGTAGTCCGGAATAACATATAAGCTACTTTTTATCCCGGGAAAATGTGCGGTTCCCGTGGGATACATTTATTTTGTTTTATCGCTGTGTCAACCTCGTGACATGTTTAATGATTTACTTTTCAAACGGTGGTGAAACCGCGGGGATCATCTAGTATAGCATAGCTTTTTAAAAGTTGTCTCTATATATAATTTTCAGTAAGAAAGCTACGAGCGAATGCCTAACGGCGACAATCAGCTACTGTCGATTACGCTCGCTCACATAAGGCGACAGTCTTTGAAATTCATCGATGTTCGTCGACATGACGTCGCTGGTTTGATATTTCACTGTCGCTCGTATGCTTTCTCCCTAAATGTACAAACTTAAACACAAACTTATAAGTTATTTTAATAAACGCTTACATTGTTTTGTCTAGACGTTGAACAATGAAAAATTGAAAGATAACTTTTTTTATTTGCTCGTCTGAAACATTCCTAAAATATCTCCCAAAATACCCTTTATAATTAAAATCGATAGATATTGCTGTAGGCGTTAATCAAAAGAGTTGACTAAATGTTTGAAGTTTCTATAGGAACTAAATAATTGTCTTCCTAAAATACAATCGTTGAAATATTAATCGTTGAAATGGAAACCTAACTTAATAGACCTAAAAGTGTTTGGAAATATTTAAGTGCGTCTATTTATTAAACTGCACTTGGACAACTCGGTTGATAATATTTATCGACTTCTATACAATTGCGGACCATGAAGTTCTTCAAAAGGGGTTCTGACGCGGGGTTTTTCAAATAAGGTGCATAAAGAGCTCTCATTCAAAGCCGGCGATGCATTGGCGACTTGTCTGGTGTTGTAAATGTCAATAGGCGACGGTGACTACTTTTCATTAGGTAGCCCATCTGCTTAATCCACAGAAGCTATCAGCTTCTATAATGTAAAAAAACAGTATTTCAGCTCGGTTTTTTTTCCACCATTTAGAAATGACTATGCCCGTTATCTTATTTATTCTAAAGATATACTTGTTAATTTTTTAATTACATAACTATAGTTTTCTATTCGTCAATAACTCAAAGCATGAGGTAAAGCTCATATACCCAAGAGGGAAACTTATCTTTTACAACTTTTATAACTGTAATATTTTAAACTTTGTCTATTTCGAACTACACTTTAGACATGCAACATTGTAGTGTTATATTGCTCGTTTTTAAATTTAATCCAAGTACATAAGTTTATAAAAGACGCTTTCTACGCTCACATTACAAATTTCTCCTGTGTCGTAGGTGCCCGGGACACACAAAGACGAATTCACGAACACCCAGACCGGAAACACTCAGAACAGAAATCCAAAATCGTCATTCAGATATCTGTCTGGCCGAGAATCGAATCCGGGACCCAATGCGCGTCCGACCGGTACTTACCTGTGGTAGCCACACTGCTCGCGGGTCGTCAGAACATAGAGCAATGTGGAGAGTATGAACTTTTATAGGTTTAGGTTTAAAATGTAACCATTCCGTATATGAGCAAGTGGTGTCAGTATTTAATAGATATTGACGACCCGCGTGATGGGACGGTCACCATACCGATCTGACATGCAATCGAACCCGGGATCCACTGTCCCGGGTTCGATTCCCGGCCAGACAGATATCTGAATGATGAATTTAGATTGAAGTTTTGGGTCTTAGTTAATGCATTCGTCTTTTTTATCCAAGGCATTAAATGTGTTTTTTAATAGATTCCTGATTGTTTCTGCATAATCATGATGATCGCAAGACTTAAGAATCTGAACTACGAAAAGTATTAAAAATCAAATTATTATAACGCGAATTTTTCTATGTATCTATTTCCCGTTGTTTTAGTTATTTTCAACATTGTCGACAAATTTCTAATTTTTATATTTGTTTAAATAAAAATAAACTTCAAAACAAACAAGACTTTCAGAATCGAAACCGAAATCTGAATTCTTCTGATGAAACCCTTAAAATCTCCATGCCAGATCGCATGGTGAAGAAACCTTGCAGAAACTTAGACCTTCGCGTCATGGCCTTAAAAATATTCTCCAACCAAAGATTTTTAATGTACTCAAGAACGAAGTATTAATATCAAAGAATATCAACTTAGTTTTTGTGCTAAATGTTCCAGCAATAATGTACGTGAAAGAAATACGAAGAGAAATAGCTCCTAAGTGTTGAAATATGCTCGTAATATACCAAGCTGCTTGTTTAGTTCGCAGCTGTGAGGACTTGCGAACATTTACTTAGATTTCGTGTAGTTAGCGGGGATTATTTTGGAGAATAACTGCAGTGCCACTTAGGTAATGAGTAAGTACTCATAATTACCTTACAATGTCTTACGCAGAGCTTGCACTGATTAATTGGTATGTGAGTTAGTGAAATTTTAGAAATTTGAGGCATGCAATATAATTTCAATTCTTAATGTTTAGTAATGCTATTTTTTTTTTAAATAAAAATTGTGTTTGTCATTTATAAATACCGATTCGAATTAACTCATAGTTTACAATGCAATACAATGCAATGGGTTACATAATTAAAGCCCTGAATAATATAATAGTCATAATGTCCATCTTAAGGCAATCACAAATATATATTTGAGTGAGTCAAATCCTTTTACTAAATGTCCCTACCGTACTATCGTAATTAGGGTTATGCCCTTTAAGTCAAAGAACAGCATTACACTTTATAATTAACTGTGAAAGTACCATATTCCAACTAGAGACAGTTCTACCTCCTTAAAAACTTATTTTGGTAACTTCAAGTTGGAACATAGACTACTTAAAAGTAGAAATGTCAAGCGCGCTCGTTACACGCACCGTTGCACTGGCGCATGGCGCGCGGCTCAGGCGAGCAGTGCGCTGTGCGGCTCTCGGCCTAACTAACCGCCACGTCTTCACGGACACAAATTGCGACATTTTGACTGTGAAATATTTTCAGATAGGTATAGCTTATATTTCGGAAGAAAAATCTACGTTTTCGACTACTTAAGAGGATGTTTATAAAATGAAATAAAATTTATTAAAATAATAATATTTTTTAATTTAATAGTTTGTCATATATTAAAACTGATTCGATTTTAATATGCGACAAAGTCCTTTAAATAAAATAAAATAAATTAAAAAAAGCATAGTTTACAACGCAGGATAGACACCATTAATGGCCATTAAGGGTTACATAATTAAAGCCCTGAATAATATAATAGTCATA